>CALSCE010009645.1:11691691-11712335 GCA_943593645.1 Bovichtus variegatus
TGTGTGTGTGTGTGTGTGTGTGTGTGTGTGTGTGTGTGTGTGTGTGTCCTCTACCTTGGTCAGGGTCCAGGCCAAAAATGGAGTTCTTGCGGCCAAAGCGGATGCTGAAAGTCCTGCCAGCAGAGGTGGTGCTCTTAGGGTAAGAGACCTGCATGAAGTTCACGTGGCAGTTGGTCGGTACGAAGTCCATGCAGCCCAGCGGGTGAGGGCGAACACCGGCCTGCCTGAAGGAGGGCCACGCCTTGTTCCTCAGCTCCAGGGAAAACTGGGTGAAAAGCGGGAAACAGAACTTCAGTTTGGTGAAAGCACAAGCTGCATGACCGACAGCTCCAATATTTGCAGTGAGGACTTATAATGAGATGACTTCCACGTTCAGCACCAAGGTAAAACATGGTCACTGGGGCAGAAAATATGACGTAATGGCAGACTAATTAATGGAATATTCTTCGGGTTTATTACAGAAGAGAGGTCTTGAGTAATGGAGAAATGAGTTAAGGACAAGAGCGTGTGTCTAACTATGATCAAACTTCTTATTAGGTTTCATATTGTGTGTTTCATAAGTGTTTATAGACGAGATGTATTTCGCCATGAGGCGGTATATACGATCACGTTTGAGAGTGTGGTTAACAGACACCCAATAGATAGAAGAAAGGCCGCGTTCGACCGAGTATTTTCACATCCCACCGGAAAGTCTCTGAAGAAGTTAAAAAGCATGGCTGTAAGTTGTTTAATGCATCCGTAAAAAATAAGGAATATATGGACAAGAGGAGAGATAATATGTCCTTTTTTTTTGGTATAAATGTGAGGATACTTGAGTGACTCATACTTTATGTGAATAAAGAACTTTTTGAGAATGAGTCTGGAACATTTCTGTGAGTATCAATGGAATCTGTCTGTTGTCTGTGAGTTCAAGAGAGTGGAGAAGTGTGTCTCAGTACCTGCTGATAGCTGCCGATACGTCGTCGGATACTCAGCAGCTTGGTGTCGCAGATTTGTCTGAACTCGTACTGAGGCATGGTAACGACTCGGTCACTCTGGGAAATGAGCTGGCTGCAGTTCCGAACAAAGAGGCTGTCATCGGCAGAAAATGCCTCCAGGATCTGTAGAGACAAGAACAATTGGTAAAGGATGGATCACACTCCCGCAATAAAAGTTTACAAACTTGATTTAGTTGATATCAGAGTAAAAATAGAATTCCTAGCAGCAACCAAAACTAAAACTAAAACATTCAGCTTTCCAATACTAACAACCGAAAACCAGCAGTGAGGCCAATAACCTTTTGTTGCTTTCAGATCCTGTCATAATAGTGCACGTTGAACAAATATCAGTGAACCACAAACTGGTGTACGGCCAAGTTGGAATCTTTTGCGATACATGAGATGTGATATTTTGGTAGCTGAAAAGCATGGAAGCCGTTTTAACAACTTCACCTCATTCTACCATAACTACCTTAGCAGTGAGGCTGAAGCAGCCTTTGGGCTCCACCATCTTCTCCAGGACGTGGCTCTTGATGCCGGCAGTGCTGACGTATTCGTAGACCACGCCGTGCTCCAGGTGGACGTTATCTACCGTCATACTGACCAGAGGCAGCTCATCGGAGAGGGACAGTCTGCCCAGCCGGTGGTCTATGGAGCACAATTGTCACTTGTCAGTATACAAAGCATAAACGTTGCATGCATTTAGAAAGTACAAAATGAAAAATGCTTTTGATATATGCCATTTAAAAGCCAAAAGTGTGTGATTTCAGAAAAGAAAAAAAAAAAAAAATAATAATAATTTTCCAGAGAAAAGTAAATTCATGGCCTTAAATATTATTGGCACATCTAAGATGCAAAAAATAAAACAACAAAAAAAAAATGTGCCGTGTAATCTGTGTAATTTTTTAATTTTCCATATGCAGGGCAAAATGACCTACTGCTGCCTGGAGCCACTTTTTACCGTAACAGTGACTACGACCAAATTCAGAGGTCATCTGAAAATAGTATTTTAGAAGGAACATAATATTCTGATGTAATGTTTTTGGCAGCAACTCATTTTTGTTTATTTTTTTTTACATCAAATCTGCAATCGATCTACACAGACACCAGAGCAGCCACAGTGTGTATTAAAGGGACAGTTCACCCCAACATCAAAATACATATTTTCTTTACAGATGTCTGCGAATATGTCTACACCAAAACAATCTAGATTGATAAATAGCACGACAGGCAAGAGGAAAAATATGTGCTTTTTGATTTTGGGGTGAACTGTCCTTTCAATTCAAGCATAAACATAACATTTAAAAAAAAAAAAAAAAAAAAGACAATTTCAGAGGATGTAACAAAAAACATGTTTGACCTGTTCCATTGGTGCCGTTCTCCTCCTCGTGGTCAGAACCATTCTCCACTGGATAAGGACTGAAAGGACTCTCCTCCTTCTCACCTGTGCCTCTTTCTCTTTGGAGCTCTTCCACATCCTCAAATGCATGATACACCCACTGACACTGGGGGAAACAGAGTATTACTATATTGTGCAAGAAGTACTTGTTGGAATTAAAAATAAGGAAGTGATCGAAGGAGGAAGTGAACAAGAAGTGAGGTATAGTTGAGATAAAAGGGGAGAGCATGAAAGAAAAAGAAAGAGGAAACTGGTACATTTGGCTATGCTCAAGTACCAGTATGTGCTCTTTTTTTTTTATTTTTTTTTTATAAACACAAAGCTGTAGATGTAGATGCACTTTATACACAGAATTTAAAGGAAATAATCTGGTGTTTCTATGGACACTTTTCACCTGACAAGGTAATCAGGGCTAATTGCACCGCCCCAAACTCAGCAGTGCAGTCAGCCACATCGACAAAATCCCTGTAATTTATCCTGCAGTTAAATGAACCAGGAAACATTTAATGGAAGTAAAGAGGGCTGCTCAGCTGAGACTTTTCAAGGGGATTTGCTAGAAGAGTAGGCCAGGCTAAATAAAACAAACCAAAACAATGCACTTCTTACAGAAAGGAGGACATCCTACTCTAGTGAAATACTGCCCGGAGCCATGGACTGCTACTGTAGGGAGGTCCAAACAACCAGACTTTGGGTTTTGCAGTTTGAAAGTTAGAGGTTATAAATACCAGTATACACTTATAACTCTAAAAATAAAACTCAATGAATTCAAGCCAATCTTGGCAGCAGGAATGAATGAAAAGTCAGTGAAAATAGGTTGTTTATTTGTTGCCTTGGGCCACCTTTTCTCTCCGGGCAGGATTGTATCTAGAGCTGAAAAATGTTCAACTCTCACTACATGGCCTGTAGCGACAAAGTGTCAGCCAGTATTTTATGTTTGATATCACTAGGCCACCCACTGTTGGAGCCAAGAATGCTGAGGAAATGAAGAAAAATGTCGTGTGACACAACTTCGTAAGAGATGAAGATTGAAAAAAAAGAAAGTATTATGCGAGGCCAGTGAAACCCTCTCTTTCAAACACTAAGTTGCCGTCGGTCATTTTAGCTCTAACTAATGCTAATGCTTTTTTTTTTTATGTACCGTTTCAGAGCAGGAATGTCTGGGGTCACTGGGGTTGTCCGGACTGCTAGTGAGCTCTCCCACATTGTTGAATGGCGTGTAAGATTCCCTTCCGAACTGATACTAATCATACTACATTGTGGCATTACTTCGTGTAGGCTAAACAAAGCCCTCAGAGAGAGCCCTGGTACAGTGAGAGCCATCTCAACTCAAGGACTGAAAACACTCACTGGACACCATGACAGTCACAGTATCTATTTTAGAATTTCTCACACTACAGATCCTGCTCTGATGAAGAAAAGATTGCGTGTTAGCGTTTGTTTTCGTGTGTCCCCTCACCGCTTGGGGAGGCTCCTGGTGTGTGTGCTGTGCGCTGAAGTGCTCCAGGACCTCTTGGTAGTCACTGCGGTTGACGTTGTTGCCGTTGACCTTCAGGATGACCTGGCCGGGCTGAAGACCCGCCGCCGCCGCCTCCCAGCCTGCAGCGTGTCAAAACAGGGTCAAAGGTCACAAGGTGGTGTAAGTACAGTGGAACTGTACACAACACGTCGGGCTATTATGGAAAACTGTTAAAAGTGTTTTCCCATATGGAGGGGAAAAAAAAGTCTTCTCCAAAATGCTTAAATCAAAGAACACAAGTTCCTTTTCTATCTTGTTTTGGACTCAATTCCCATATGTGTACATAACCTCGCCTCTTTTGTTCCTCCAGGAAAATAGAAAATGACTCAGTTCTCTGCCGTAACAAGCTGTCCCGAGCTACTAATGGCTTTTCAGCCTGGAAGTCCAATCAACACCTCCATTCCATCATCTTCCTCTCCGGCCTAAAAATACCAGCGCTGGCATCACTCCCACCCAGGGTGCCAGCAATTACCTAACTCCTGGGCTACTTGACCAATGCATTGATATCACACAGGGGGACTGATCAAGGAACAGACAAAAAAAAAAAAAAACACAACTGGAGACTTTGAATGTCAGATGGAAAAAACTGCTCCTCATACACCAACAGAGAGCCAGAAGTAATACAAGACACTAGGAAAGAGGTGGGGGGGGTAGGGAGGGAAAGGAGAGAACTGAGAGGGAGAGAAAGCGGAGAAGTCCCCCTGCCGTAATAAAGCAAAGTAAAACCCCAAGATCACATTCCTTGGTTGCACCAACTGGCGGCTCCTCTCCTCGCTGTTTTCGCGTGCGTCCTCTCCTGCCACTGTCTGGTTTACACATTTGGTTCATCTCTCATTCCACTTGTTATAAATCACTCATGTTTCTATTTCGAGTCAGTGTAGGTGCTACAAAACATCTGGTTCGGAGGTTGTAAGGACAGAGCAGGAGGACTGAGAAGGGAGAACAAAAGTGTGGGGGTGCTTTTCAGTTACCTATTACACTTTGAGCTCTGGTCACAGAGCAGTGTGTGTGTGTGTGTGTGTGTGTGTGTGTGTTTTAAAAGTAGAGTTTAGTCTATTAGGGGTTTGAACCCTGTCAGCAGGCTGTCTGGCTGACAGGTGGCCATAAAAACCTAATAGAGGCACACTAAAAGCAGACGGAAACAGGTGGTTAGAGGCTAGAGTTACCTCATCTTTCCCTCGAATTCACACAGAATTATTCGTCTTTCTGACACCGTAAACACTTTCAAAGCATTTACCGGCACAGGTCCTGCAATAACAAGGTCAAAGTCCTATAAATCTGTTAACAGATCTCCAGTGTCGGGGTCGTAAAGGAAAGACCTGCCTCTTGTAACTGAATTCAAGAAATATTAATTCAATTAGCTGTGAAGTGTTAAATGACTCAACGGATTACATTTCCATTACACATGCAGTGCATACTGATGGTATTCTTTTATCTCTAAAAAACTACATTTTATATGTCCTTTCTTTTGACTGGTCAGGTCTAATGTCAAACCTTTTGGTACTATTAGTACGTGAGCTCAGTACACTAGGATAACAACTAACTATGAGGAGGTTTATTGTGGGTGAGAAAAAAAAGAAAACATCTTCTTCGTTGGTTGCTTTATTATCATTAAAAGGTTAAACGCACAATATGTCATTTTCTGCCACTAGGGGTCTGTCAATCAAAACGATAACAAAAAGAAGGAGTTTGGTGACAAAGGCTGTCCCGAGCCGCCACTAATGTTTGCTCAGCTCGTTTCTCTGATAACATAAGATCCATACGTTCAGGAGGATTTCACCAGGAGCCAAATTATCCGCAGAGGTCTCCCTCTCTCCAAAACGAACAGACACAGCGAGCGGAACCGGTAAAAACGCTGAATAAAGCGGTTTCGAGGTAAAAATTCTGACTTGTCAAAAGTCTTGTCAAATGAAGTCGCTCACCTTTCCTGACAGCGTGGACATGAGGAGGGGCCGAGCCACGGAGTCTGAAGGACAGGCTGTCCGGGTTGTCAGGAATCTTCACAATCCTGGATGAGAAAAGACCAGTCAGACCAGTGTGCCCCTATGTGTGTGTGTGTGTGTGTATACACGTGTGTGTTTTGAGTGATCGTGTGTGTGCGTTCCCTCACTCTTTGGCCTTGGTGGCGACCAGCAGCCGCAGGGAGCGTCGTATGCAGAAGGCCTGGCTTATCATGGTTTCCACCTCGGAGAAGGGCCGGAGGAACAGCAGGTCCTCGTTGATGGTGAAGATCTTCCTGCCCACCTGCAGGCCAGCCATCTGCACGGACAGACGCACAGACAGGAGACAGAATGTGCTTATTTTTAGGTGGCTGCCTGTTTGTTAAAAAGCACCCCCTCCAGTTTGCACAGTAAGAGTTTCAGGTGGGAACCATATCCATGAATTCTCTCTCTGGTGTCACTTTGAGACCTGAACCATGTGCAGCATTCGGCTCAGATAAGGTGAGACTCAAGTTTACACCTAAACGACACGTGTTTTACTTAGATTCAAGTTCAGTATATTTGCATACAAGCAGCAAGGCAGAAAACAAACAAAAAAAACGAGAAAACCAGTGCGAAATTTTCAATATTTTCACAGCCTGTTCAGTCTTGTCCGTTGGATTTGCACGCAACTCCAGATTGAAGGGTTACTTTCAGTTTCCACAGTTGCGCATGTACACGTGAATACAAGAGATACACTTTGTTTACATTTTTCTCTGTTCTCATGTTTCTGCCAAAAACCAGTGGTGGTTTGGCAGATCAGATCTTGCCTTCTTCCTTGGGGCAATGCAGCTCAGAGAGATATGAGGAGACTGCAGATCACATTAGACAAGGCAGTTTGGGTTTGAAGTTTGGGTTTGAAAAAGGACAGATGGCCATTATATGAGACAGCGTTCTATTGCACTCGTTTAAAAAAATGCTAAAAGTTTAAAAAAGCCAGTCAGTATTATAGACAAACTCTTATTGGTACGAGATTAACATGAAGTTTACATAACATTAAGAGATTAAAAAAAACATCATGGTGTGCCACCGAATTTATTTTAAAGTGAAATGGGAAGACTAAATGATGCAATTCATTACGAGAGATCATTGAGAAGAGTACGGCAGTTGGATTGATGATTGCGAGATTTTAAGATTCAAACGTAGTCATCGCCGCACTACTGTATTGCATCGTGAGTGGGTTTGCAGAATATTGGTGTTGTATGCGAGCACGTGCAGATGAATATGTGTATCTGCAGTATATTTGCCAACGTATGTAGGTCGTACTGTGTGTGTGAAGGGTTGCGATTAACTCAAATGTCTTGTTCTGTCCACAACTCAAAGGCTATTATTATTATTATTATTATTATTATAGGAGGTGTGAAGAAACCAGAGAATATTGACATTTCGAGCTGGAGAAAGAGAATTTTGACTTTTCTTTCATCGAGAATTACTCAAACCGATTATGTTAAGAGTTGGTGACTCATTTTATGTGTTGAAGTATATATGGAATATTGTAAGCTTAAATGTTTTCGATTCCTCCTAAAAGATTAGCCAATGAGTTTAAAAGAGATCCAAATAAAAATCGAAAACAAATCGTTCAACTAAATAAAATGTGATCTGTCGCAGTGCATGTAAGTATGTGGACAACATTTGCCGACAAGTATCAAACATTGCACTCCGCTTCTAGAATCCCTTTTTCACATGACAGACACACAGCACCACGGCCTGCTGCACGTCACTAAATGCAGTCATCTTGCACATCTTCAGTCACGTTGTGAGAATAATGCTGCCTCTGTGAGTCCAGTGTCCTGGGCACAGATCTGGTGGGGTGGCTTTGGCTGAGCCGTGCACCAACTCTGGATAACGGCCCAGGATGGATGTAGGAGCGACTGGGAGGAGCCACAGCCATCTGAATGTGGAAGGACGTGTGTGTGTGTGTGTGTGTGTGTGTGTGTGTGTGTGTGTGTGTGGGTGAGTGTGTGAGTGCGTGTGATTATACAGCATGGGTGCCTGTCTGCACGTGACTTTCTATAATAGTATCATATAGTGAAAGAGTTCTGTGTGTATGCGAGTGTGTGTCTCTCAGCCCTTTTCAGAGCCCCATGGGAATCAGCTGAGCTTCATTCACGGTGCTGGCACACGGGCTGTGTCACAACTAGCAATCCTGTTATTGTGGGGAATGGGGGATGAATAACAGAGTAAGAGGGGGCGAGAGAAACGAAGAAAAGGGTGTAAGAGTGAGCAGAAGAGTGAGGGTTCACTGTGGTGGAAGCAGGCAGACGAGAAAAAAGAAAGATTGTCCAGGAGAAGAAAGAAAGACTTAGGGGGAAGAGCGATGTGGGAAAGAACGGCAATGAGTAAAATAACAGTGATGAGGAAGCACAGGGACACGAGAGAAATGATGGTCAAATGAAATGGTGGGGAGCAAGGAGAGGGTTTCCCCATCTCTGGACCTGTGGGAAACGAAGATTCCACACACAAACAGGGTTATAACCTGTGTTTTCAAGGTTTCAGGATGCTGGAAAGATTGCATACGCAGGTTTGGTTGCTGGTCAGATTGGCCCGAAGTCACCTGTCCAACAAGAGGCTGACATGAAGCGGAAGTCACAGAAAAAAGAGAGGAAAATAGTTTTACACTAGACGTGGCATTAACGTACGTGTCAGGTGGAAAAACAATAAGTCTGCTGTAACTGTAAGTCTGCATTAACAGTAATACTACGACATGCTTCTTTATAAAAGAAACTCAATAAATCAGGTTTTAAATGTCACAACCTTATCTGCATTATAACGCTCAGGTCGAAGAAAATGCTGTGCGTGTTTTTTTTTTTTTTTTTGAAGGTGATGTGAGCAAGCATGTCTAAAGGCTTTACAGCCAATCAGAACGAAGTCCTTCCAAAGTGAAACAGAGGCAGACTGACAGCAGCCGTCAAAACAGTCGACAGCCATTTCCTACTGGAACTAATGCCCCGGGGCGTGTAGGAGATACAGTGTGTGTGTGTGTGTGTGTGTGTGTGTGTGTGTGTGTGTGTGTGTGTGTGTGTGTTGGCCATTACCTCAGCATGTGAGCCCCTGGTTACAGACTTGACCACAATGGCCTTGTTTTTCTCCTCAATCTCAAAGCCGTAGTCTTCCTCCTCGGGGTGAATCTAGCACAGAGAAAATCAGCTGATTATTCCCACATTCACACACACACACACACACACACACACACACACACACACTGTATCTCCTACACGCCCCGGGGCATTAGTTCCAGTAGGAAATGGCTGTCGACGATTTTATTTTAATATATATTTATATGGATAACTTTATGATAGAAGTATATATTTTTTATCTCTATATATATATATATATATATATATTGTATATTCATATTCATTTTAGTTGCCTCAGCGTGCTCTGCTGCTATTTTTGCACACCCTGCAGATGTCTTGTCATTAGTACATCCCTTACATCTGACTATCAGAAGTGAACTGCAGGCTTTCGCTTTAAAAAGTCATTTGTTTGTATTTCCTGCATGACCCTATTTCTTCTGAAGAGTCACTGAAGCTTCATGTTACAAAGGCATATATATATATATATATACACACACACACACACACTGTATATGGCACTCTTTGTGGGTGGTCGTATATACAAACTATCCTATCCTAAACTATTGTCAAGCTTTCAATCGTGCACATTTGCAATCAGGGATTTTCATCGCGCGTCAGGTGTTCTTGCTCCTGATGATGTTCTCTGCCTCTCATGCTCTGTATTCCCCAGTGGGGCGAGGCTTAGTTAAACGCTGTCATCACCAAACACATTAGCCAGCTTCCATTAGGTGAGCTGCCGGGGCCATCTTCCTGCTGCATGGGCCTGATAAGATGCAGATCTCTGCTGTTACATCAGAGGAGATGGCTGTGGTAAATAAAGAGTTCCTGCACTTTACTTCAATAATAGCCATGAGGGAGGATTAGTTGTGCTAATCAAAAAGGGGGGGGGGCCTTTTCACTTCCACTTCTTGCAGACGGCTAGATAGTGTGCCTACTTCACACTCTGATGTGAAAAGGGATGCGAGTGATGCTTCTAGGTTTCCCAAAAGATAATGGACTTATCTAAACACTGTAATCAGTGCATACTGACCTTATTTTATATGCCAAATAAATATACATCAATTTTCAGAATGCTGTGTGACTTATTGCACAGATTCTAATGACAAAAGGACATTCTGCTTTTGTGCTTTTATTGCAGAAAAATGAATTGCAATAAAAGTCATGTATGTGTGCATGTTTTGATGACCTAGTAGGATTGTCATGCTGCCAATTAGGTTTTGGGAGCTTTGACCTAGTGAGCAGATACTCTCCATTTTTCCCTTTACTGAATCTATTATCTTGTACGTGGCCTAAATATAGACACGCAACTACCTTTCTGCATGCCAGTTACATACAGATGGAAATGAGCTAAATCTGGTACAAAGCATCTGTTCTTTTGTTTTTTTAGATGATTGTATGGTTGTACATGGTCCTTGATATAAATACATTTAATAAACTAAACTGTGCGTCAGTTGTTTGGCAGCGTGTGTTATGTCTCATCAAGCATGGGACTTTCTATTGAAAATTCTGAAACTTTTAGAAACTTGAGTAATGTTCCCACAGTCATGCAGTTTTATTTACAAAACCGGTCAAACTACATTAGGCGCTTTAAACCAGCAGACAGATCTACATGTACACTGCTCAACACCTTTCAGAGACTTCACAGAAACTGTTCAGTGTTTGTCTCACGCACACAAAAGTCCTCTTTACATGGTCAGTAGGACAGCTTTCATCTGCTCTGTACTTATTTAATGTTTTGGGTTTGACAAAGTAAGCAGCGCTAATCCTCTCACTTCTGACTTTAGAGGGTTCTCCTCTTCCCTCTCCCACAGCACCTGCTGTCTCATGTCATGAATACGGATTGTTAAACGTCAATGTCTCACCACGGATATGAAAGAAAAAGGGAATGTATGTGCACCATGAATGCGATAAATGAGAGCATTTCCGAGAAGGAAAAAACTGAGATACGGTCGCATTTTAATTTCAATCAGGCCTTGCATTATTAACAACTAATGTTGAGAGCACTGGTTTCAGGCAATACGCATTTTTAGGCCCCGTCCGTACCCTGAAAGTAAAAATCTTCCAAATGAGGGCGAGTGAACAGTATCTCTGACTGCAGATGATAATCTCTCTTGTCTCAGCGGCACAAAGGAGACTTCAAGCCAGGCAGTACAGTTGATTTCCACAAGACAAGACTCATTAAGAAGCATACTAATCAGAGCAAATTCAAAAGGTGTTTATTGTCATCAAAGCAGTCCCTGCTCCTGTGGGGACAAGAGATGTGTCTGTGTGTAGTGTGACGTTAATTACATCTAGCTGTGGAGATCGGAAAGAACAACACACACAGGTCCAAATGAGCCGCAGTGAAGGATATAGTTAGTAGATGTTAGCCTGTCAGTTCAATTAGCTATACAGTACAATACGGCCCTGTTATATAATTACCGTGTACGCACGTGTGTACACATGTATCTGCATGAAAAAGTGACACGAATCCAGATAAATGTGGATAGATTTGAAAAAGCAGCTTTGTTTTTGAATCCATCTCCACTGATCCATTGTTTCCCATCCTGAACGGGGATTTATTTTCCTTTTTTTTTTGGATAACACTTTCTAGAGTGGATAGCGCGCATAATGAAACACTTCTACGTTCTCTTTATTTTTAGCATTTTTCTTTCTCTCCAAACGACACAAAAAACGACAATGAGAGTCTGGCACTTTGGATGGAACGTGACAATAAGCATCTGCTTTACCATCATTAACTACGTCTGTGTGAGAGAATGTGGATGTGTTTAAGTGCATGTGGGTGTGTGTGTGTGTGTGTGTGTGTGTGTGTGTGTGTGTGTGTGTTCCAGCTCACCACCAGGGACTTGGCTAGGATGTTTTCGATGAGTTTGAAGTCATTGCGCTGGAGCTGCTTGCTCTTGGTGCTGGTTCCCTCCATTTCCTCGTCCGCGTAGAAACGGAAGAACTGGGACTCGTCTTTGAACTCGCTCTTCTCCAAGACTGAGGGGGAAGCACACGCAGTATGTAATAATCAGAAAGCCGCTGCAGAAATGAATTACTCAAATCCGAGCACTTATTGACATGAGCTCGCTCAATGCTAAACACTTCATAGCTTTATCATAGCAAAATGTAAATAGGCTGCACTTTGGTCAGTGGCTCAATGGAGAAATAACTTATATATTGAAGGGTAAAAGGGAGAGCTTTGATTTTACATTGAAACCATTCATGCACTTAATGGAAAAATATGAATATGTCTGAAGGGCTGAAGGGGGCTGAGGGGTTATAAACCGGGAGGAGAATATCTCTTTTTTATTTGTATATTTAATATATTTACCTTTTCTCTAAGACTAATGATTTGTCAATCATGTTTTTCAATGTTGTCTTGGTGTCTGTCTATTTGTTTTACTATTGTGGAAAATCAATAAATATATAGTTTAAAAGAAAAAAAACCCTCAACATTGCAGTTCAAAGTTGCTGAAAAGAGAAGTAAAGTGCTAATAAAAGGCCAAAAAAGGCATTTAGCATTAGCTGTGAACATCTATTGTTGCTTGTCCATTGATAAAACTGGATAAATTGATGGTCTTGTTGCAATACGCCCTTGTGAAAAAGTGTGTTACATGATGGCACAAACACTGTTCGCCGTTCATTTGCAACTTCAAAGACATGCGAGGATATACAAGTGTTTGCCCCAAGAAGCTGCCACTCAATGTGTGGACATCTTCACATAAACAAGCCAACGGTTAATTAGCTCATTAGCTAATGATGCTAGCAGGAACACCTGGAGCCAAAACACATCTGGGTCGTAGCCAGCTCGGGCCAGGGCTAGGGACGATTCTCTGGAGGACACAAGAAACAGTGTGTGTGGCTGTGTGTGTGTGTGTGTGTGTGTCCGAGTGGGTTTGGAAATCCCACTGTTGAGCTGAGCCTCACTGCAACACATGGGGCACTTCTAACAGGTGAGGACACATCACGCTTCTGCAGTCACAGCCGCTTTTCAGCTTGAACCAAAACACGCTACAGCACTCTACTGTAGATTGCTTTAATGTTTCTCTGATAAGAAGCTGTGCCATTGAAATAAGTTCAGTATGTGAGCATTTATTGCGCTCAACCGTGATTCCCTCGCATGAAAGGTTATTTTCTTACTTTCTGTGGAACACTGAATGTAAAGAAAGTGGTCAACACACTGCTCCTTCACAATAATTCTCCCCTTTCATTTTTCATTTGTGTCAAGTCGAAGCAGAAACCCTGAACAATGCAGCAACAGGTGCAGATACACAAGTATGTCTAAAATGACAGTGACGCGTGATGCTCACATTTGGACCAAAGCCATGACGTGGGAGGCAGATTTCATTGTGTTCCATCTTGTTTGTGTCACACAGGAGTCGGACATTTGGCCCAAATCTCAAACACATTCACAGGTACCAAGTCATCCAACTGAGAACATTTCCTAATCTTAGGAGGTGTACGACTCTGTAAGGCCGCTGTAGAAATGGGGCTTGCAACACCGAGTGCCAAAGGTACCCAGCTGTTCAGAGATTTGGCGAGCATCTGGCCCCCTCAGGTGAACAAAAGCCTTCACAAACTGATTACACACACCCACACCACTGGCCTTATGCCAACTCAAACCAAGCCTGAACGCGAGTTATTTCCTCTGAGTCACGCGGGCTGTGGTCATATAATACCATAACACCACCTATTCAACAAGAAGGAGTGCTACTCCGGAAACTGTCATACCCTAATACCCTAATAACACACACACACACACACTCACAAAATCATCATCTGAATGTTCAGAAAAGCCGACAACAGCCATCCAAAGGTCAATAAAAGAGTGATGAGACTCATTCTGTTGGATATCTATTATTTTTAAAAGGAGTAATAAATAGTATACACTTATACTTATTGCGTTATATAATTAAACTATATATGTGCAACATAAAACATGACGCACTGATAAAACTTTTTGTTCAAGCACAACTTCCTTCCTTCCTTCCTATTATTTAAAAAAAAGAGAACACGTATTTTCAATGGTGCCGAGGCAAATGCAGACCGCAACTGAAATCAAATAGCAATTACAGAAGAACACATGTTTATATCATTTAAAACAAACAAAAAAAAACCTTAAAAACAATGACAGTTATGATCAATGGGATCGGCAATTAAATCTCAGATTTAATTTAATGGATTTTAATTGTTAATGTAGAAGATAAGAACATTGGGGTGGAAAGGGAAATCTATGGCTTTAAAAAAAATACTATCATTATTCATTGTTACTTCCATTATTGGCATTCTATATTAATATTGTCAAATGGATAATATGAATTGCTTGTAAATGACATTTTGGCCTTTGGAGCCATTCATCCCTGCTGTATATAACAGGACTAATGGAGGACACAGGGAAATGGTGCCCTGTATGTTGAGGTGCCTGAAGGGCAAAACGCAACAGGTGTTCAGGACAGACATGTAGATGAATGATGTGCGCAGGTAAGGACAGATGAAAGACTTATCCACCGTGTGATCTGTTATAGTGTGAGGAGCCTCGTAACCTCACGTCAATTACAACTAGGCAGACAGACACGCATTGAAAAGACAAGAGTCAAGGGAGACATGGACAGAAAAAAAGAGGCTAAAAGAAGAAATGTTCGAGAGGAACCAGGTGAAGAGCAGCAGATGTGCTGAGTAAGGACTACAGAGAGTGAGCCGGGGAGAGGGGAGAAGTGCGGACAGGCTGAGAAGAGAGAGGTCGTGACCCTGAAGGAGGTCAGAGAAGAGTGCAAGGTAACAGAGAACAGGTGACACCAACAACAGATGGTAGAGGAAGGGAGGTGTGCGTGTGACTGCCAATGAGGCAAGTTTAAAAGTAAAACGAAAGCCGCCATAAAACTTCCTGAGAGCAGTTTCGTGGGTTTGATTGAGAATGGAATACAAAAGCTTGATAAGAGACATGCACTTTTATTCGTGCACCGTCTTATCTCTGCAGCACTCAGTGCAAGTGATGCATCAGAGATAAGACAGTGCATCACTTGCACTGAGTGCTGCAGCTCGTGAAACAAACTGTTTGCTGGTGGAACCCTATTATAATGTTATTCACTACAAGGACGACTGTACAGTGTTGGTAAAAGGATCTCTGGGATCAGGAGGATCCAAACTATTCCAATTAAAACTAGAAGGGAGACCTCAGCCAAGGCCGTTTCCGTGAGTGAAAAATAATCAGGGTTCCCACGCATTCTTAATCATCAAATTCAAGGAATTTCCAGGCCCAATTGCCTCAAATTCAAGGACCAACAAACTGAACCAAATACAGCAGAGGTCATTATAAAACAGATATCATTTACCGGTCTATAAATGTGGCCAATTAGAGAATGGGTAACAATACATTTCTTCATCTTAGATTTCAGTCCAATTGCCTACTTGACTATATGAATAAAGAAGCGCTGTCGTCATGTTACTTCTTCAGTATTCTGACACTAGTACTTCTTTTAAGTGGTTCTCACTTTACACATAATACACTTGGCCAATGAAGATTACATTTTCGGCCTCAGCCAGCAGTCACGGTTCAGCAGACTAACCCAGACAGCCATGTAGCTAAGCCAAACAGTTCTGGTTAGGGTACACTGCTAATGCTGTTTACGCTCAACACACTGGGATAGACCATAAGCCGCACACAGTGGTCAGTGAGGTTACCGAGACTTGACTAAAACCAGGTGTGCAAATGTATGCTGCACTTTTTGTTTCAACCTATGACACGACAGAGAAGAGGTTAATATAAAATATGTGCAGGAGAGACAGTAGAAAGTAAGAGTTAGGGAATGATCAAGTCGCACTACAGCAGTGTGAATGAGCTGTTGCAAAAGACAACACTGTGTATAATTAGAGGCGGACAAAAGACATCACACCGTGCATGAGTCGTGTCAAAGGATCACTGAGCTCCTTTCATCCGACTGAGAGCGTCATCAAATAGAAATCCTCCTCAGTCTGTGTGTCTTTACCCGTCCTTCGTGCATGTGTGCGAGAGAGAATTCAACTGACCGTGGTGCATGAAGCCATTGTTGCAGAGCCCCACGCCCAGCGTCACAGCGTCCTCTCGGGTCGAGCAGTCTCCCTGGGAAACCAAATCAGTGACGCACACAGTCAGTCACAATGCCTGTTTTACACCTTCTCATACAGCGCAGACTGCAGCACCGCTGGTCTGAGTTACCAATGCTTTGTCTGAGTGAAGACGGTGAAGTGTGAGCCGGCACGTGTTAATAAATGTGTATATAATGAGCAATGAGAGATTGGGAGATTGATGCTACATGTGTAGCTCTTGTGTGCTCTTTAGGGTCATTGAATGGTGACAAATGTCTAGGATGTTTTTTTTTTGCAAATGTGCATATTTCAAAAAAAAAAACATGTTCTTTTGAGTGGCTCATTTCTCTGCGGGCGTATTAGGGCCATTGTAGGTTTTTTTTTTTTTAAAAGGGGGGAAATATGCCAAGAGGTGGTGTGATGAGATTGATCCGACCTTGCAAAAATGGAGCAATGCGAGTTTTTTCTCGCAAATGTATGACTTTAGAATAATGAAAGACAAAAAAACTCACGAATTTAAGAGAAAAACTTGAATATTCCCTTAAATTTGTGAGTTTTTCTCTCACTATTACTCCCTGCCACCGCTCTGTAATGTTATTTTAAAAAAAAAAATGTTTTACCTACAATGGCCCTAATATACCACGGTAACATTCCTTATAATAGGAGGACTGCAAAATAGTCAAGACACAGTTCAGCAAAAGTAAAATACTGACATGAAGTATTTACTCAAACAGTACAATCACACAACAAAAAGACCCTCAGTTACAGTAATGACAGCTATCAGCATGTAATACACCATTGGTGCCTTGTTTAGTATTATGTGTGTTTGGATTAAATGAATAATTAAATTAAAAGTATAGTAGACGTTGATTTTACCTGCAAGAGTAGCCAGTCAACCAGTTTGCTGGCAGGAACCACAGATTTGAAGGTTTTCAGATGGTGGTCTCTGTCCCTGACGGAGCAAAAAAATAATAATATTCACAGAATACAGTTTTACATCCCGGTGGGAAAAGAACACAGTTGACAGTGTGTGGCTTCACATGTAACATGTGTTAGACAGACAACAACACCTCTTTGTGGTTAACAGCGCACACACACACAACACACAACACACAACACACAACACACACACAAGCCTGTGGTATATGTACAACACAATGTTTACTATGTCAGTGAAAAGTTGCCTTTCTTGTGTGACGGACAAAAGAGTGCATCGTATCTACAGTATTTAGAGTCGGAAAAAGTCACAAAATAGCATATATTATTTGTGTAATTGCCATGACAATATCCTTATCATGAGGAGGTAGGTATAGTTTCACATGCTCTACACACGTTGCAGACAGTCCGCTGTTGTAGATCCTGCCCGAAGAACAATGACATGTGAAACAGGAAACGCTACAGAGGAGGCGTGGTTGGATGTGTGACTTGACGGGTGTATCAGTACCCGTCAAACGGTGTATTCGCTTTAACATCTTGATGTTGAGAGTAAGACATGGGGTGTGTCCGGACCACCCGCATCGTAAACTGCCACATTCAGAACGAAAGCTAAATAGAAATATCCGTTAAGTGCAAATGTGGACAAGAAGTTCACTGATTGATACTGCGGACAATGCCTTGAAACAACATGAAAAGCGAGACGCTTTCAGACATCATTTGCAGACAAATGATTTTCTGTATCAGGGAGGGCATCATCCTCTACAGCACTAGACATATGTGACATTCCCAAGATGGATTTTATTAGGTTTATATCTATTTTATCCTATGTTATTATTTTGGATTTATATGAAACCGGACGGACGCTTTGTCACTCGACAAAGTTTAATAAAAACACACTTAGAATCATTTATGATTCATAAAATGCAATACATTCATCACTCAAACATTATAATTAATGTCTGCTACTTACAATGCCAATTTAGTGATGGATTAAAAAAGCAAGGCCATATTACATAATATCTGACTGGCAGGGAGAGGGATTGCCTTTGTATGTTAATAGGATTTGTCCCCGGACCAAAAGCTCTTTTGTTTGCGCCGATGGCAACCCCGGGCACTTCAATCAGCGGGTGAGTGATGTAGGGAGAGATAGAGGGGTGACTGGGGAAGAGTAGGAAGGGAGGGGCTGAGAACATGTGTGTGTGTGTGTGTTCGAGGGAGACGATGCGTTCCCTGTGCTTCTGTATAAACTTGCACTTCTACTCTGACTCTTCAGATGGAAAACATTTTTGTAAAGTGAGCTCATCCTTCCCCTTTACAGGACTCATTTCAATTTCGATCACTTTTAGGTAAAGTTAACCCTGATTTAAGCCCTAGTTTTAGGGTTTTGGAAAAATAATGACATTATTATTATTATTGAATTATAACAAGGCGAAATTTAAAAGAATAGTTGAGGACTAATGCACAATGAACTGCATTATATTTTAACATTCGTAAGAAACTGTAGTTAAGTAAGAAAGTGATTAAGTGTGTGAGTAATCCACTAACGTAAATTCAGCTAGCCTAAAACACTTTTAAGATGACGAGACAAATGCCCATAATATGAGTCTCTCTGATCCTTTAAGAGCTACCTCATATACACCTCCAGTCATGAAAACCTGGCATCCTCCACCTGAGCTGAATCTCGTGAACCTACAGCAGCTCAAGCCTGGCTGCGAGTCCAAGTTGGAGAGCAAAAGGGAGGTTTGAGGCTCTCGCTCCTGGCAGTGCTACTGTTGGTTCAGTCATTACAGAGAGGGTGACGTGGGCCGAATGGGAAGCCTTCATGAATATGTATACATGCACCTGGAGAGAGGGGAAATTTGCATATGGAGGGAGGAAAAGCGGGAGAGAAAGGGGGGGAGGAGGAGGAGAGAAGGGCAGGTACTTACTTGATGACAGGCGTGTGGAGGCTGTGAAGGCGGCAGTACAGCCTCACGCCCTAAAAGAGAAGAAAAGTGGAGCCGCTGAGTCATAGAACGTACACACCTTGGGTAAACAAGTAGCAGCATGGCTTCAGGACAAGAGATTTAACCGTTGACAGTGAAAAGAGTTACCCCAGGGCAATCGCTTTTTTGATCGAAATTTCAATCGTGGGGTCTGAGAAGAGAAGCAGGAAACATAAGCAAGTAACCTGTAGGTCCTGAGTTTCCTATGGGAAGGGATTAGTGCCTCCAGAGTCACCCAGGTCTATGCTTATATAGATTTACCAACAGTTGATATGTTGCACAAATGTATTCAATAATGCTATTCATTAAGATACTTTGGAATGAAAACACAAAAATTGCTACATTTTTAGCAAAGGTGCAGTAAATAAAAAAGAAAAAAAAGAAATTCTACAATGAATTAATTTGTAGAATGATTTCTATTACTCAGTATGAGACAGGGAATTTTCAAACGTTTGTGCAGCTGTTCTCTATCTGTAAATCTGGCACGTATCTAGAGCGCAGACTAATGACTGTTGTCATTGTAAAAAGTGTTCTCTTTTTACATTTCTTATGAAACCACCAACGAGGACATCCAGACGCAGAATCGTAGTTACCTTAGACATGATGTCCTCCATCTCACTGCGGGCCTTGTAGGTGCCATCGTCGTAGCGGAACCGGTACAACACTTGCTCGTTCTTGAACTGGTGCTTGTCCGACACTGAAAAAAAAAAAGAAATCACCATAAGGGGATAATGTCACCTCAGCAGGGTTTGTTGCTCGTCCCATCCTCCTCCACTCTTAACTGTGGTAGATTTAGGCAAAAATAAATATGCGCCTTTCACATCGTTCCTCGTTTCAAGTTTGTGGGAAACACTGAGGTTGTAAATTCTGTGTGTGTTGGGTAAGCCATGAAATTCAAATATTTAAGATAGCAGCCAGCTGCCAATTTCCATAAAATCTCACTACTCACATTAATACACAAACACAAAACATTTTTATCTATGATAAATCCAATACAGAAAATGGAAAATGACTAAGACATACACAAACAGACGCCTGTTGATTAAGCTAACAGTGAAATATGCTAAACAGAGGCCGTTAGCTTCCACCACAACAAGTTGGCATGGGCTCAAACAAGCTGCCGATTTTCTCAGTCTAGACTGAAAATGTCCTCATAAAACCAAAAGGCACACAATCAGCCATTGTAAAGTGTCACATGCGGACTTTAAAGCACATGAAATGATAGCTGAATAATTACGGTAGCAAGAGAGAGGTGAAAAAATTGCAAACATTCAAGTATGAACAGGTGTGATTTAGTGGCTCGAACATGTACAGCTGATTGGATAAAGCTTGCATAATGCACTGTAAAATGCATGTGGTTGTCTTTGTTTTTGTCACATTAACTCTCCGTCTGATTTCTTTTCACTGACTAACCGGTGACACCTACACTTTGCCTCCAGGGCCTGAGCCTCTTACGGGTTTGCCCGCAAAGCCTCATTGCTAACCTGCAGACCGCTGCGTGTCATCATAGTACCTCTCTGTGGTCGTCGGCTTCTGTGAGGGAGGATTTCAGGGGATTTTCCACATTAAGGAATGTGAAGGTTGGGTCTCAGCACATTTCCCTGAGAGGGTGGTGTGTATAAATTGTGATAGTGGTTTTGCACTTACTATGTACAAGAGCCCCTTCAGCAACGCTCTGGACAAACTGGGTTCATACATTATGTATAGCTGTTTGTTTGTGTGTGT
>CALSCE010009645.1:11729749-11752367 GCA_943593645.1 Bovichtus variegatus
GTGTGTGTGTGTGTGTGTGGGGGGGGGGGTGTGTGGGTGGGGGGGGGGGGGTTACAGTTACAGTCATGGTTGCTCTACGCCTTTTATTTTGTAGGAACGCAGCAGCCTCTCAGTGTGCTATGAGCTCATGGGACGGGATGAAAGATCAAAAGCAGCCATGCAGATAAACCACTTGAGTGTTCTCCAGAGGGAGAGAAGGCAGGAGATCAGTTTAGAGTATTATAATCATACGGCAATTCCTCTCCCCTGCACACAGAGCAGGAGTGGATGGTGGGTGCGGGGGGGTTCAGATGGGAAAGCAGCAAAAATGCAGCTGATCATGACTGCAGAACTTCCAATATTAAGATTCCTAATGCACTAATGCATTTCTCTCCCACATCCCCATTTCTATCGAAATCTTTCCCACCTTCCTTCTTCCCTCTCATTTTCTGCTTATTTGTAATCTGCCAGCCTGAAACCAGAATCCCCTTCTGCTCTTCACTCTGACCTCCTTTTTGCTTTCACTTCACTTTTCTCTTCCAACGCAATTAGCACTCCATTCATACATATAATTTCAGAAGCTCCCTTCATTGTGTGATTTCAATTAGCATAAAAATAGTTTAATCCAGAAAGAAAAATCCACTGGAATTAAAAACACACAGCTGAAACGAAGCCAACAGCAATACAGTGCCATTAATTGCAATGACTAACAATTTGCAATGGTCACTCTGCTCTTCTACAGCAGAATCGCATGATTTCTTTGTTTACGTCTTAAAAAGAATATGTGAGGGTTTTTTTTCTCCTAAATTATAGTGAATCAATCTTGTTTATATTTTGCTCACGGTTGCTACTCAAAGCACACAAGCGAGTCCAATATTTAAGATTATACTGAGCACGTCTGACAACCGTTTTCATACATCACCAGATGGTGTGTAGTGATTGTATTTTGGAAGTATTAATGTCGCACAAGACCTAACCAATTAACCACTGCATGACAGGGCCAGGGGAAGTGAAAAGCCAAAGCACACAGCAACATTCTGATCCCACTGTTTCCAGTCCTGTGGGTCAGAATAATGCCGTGGAAGCAAACCATCAGGCAGCGACAAAGGCAGGGTCTCAGATCTCTCCGCCAATCCCAAACGGGCTGCCAACACTCCACAGCTGGCTGGCCCAGAATGGGCAGATGATTTCATTGGTTCGGCCCCCGCTCAAAAGGCCCCGTCGACATTCTAAGTTCATTGTCCAGGGCCCAAAGGTTTGGATGTCAAAACACAGAAACAGCTGGCAGCGGAAACACTACAAGAGCGACACAAAAGTGACCTTGATGGTGGTCGCATCCTGTCCGGGCAGGAAGAACCCTCTGACCTTCTTATGGTTTCTGCCCTTTATTCAAGTGTTAACATGCAACTGGAGGTGATATGATGGAAGGAAAAATGAGCCGGAGGATGGAATAGATGACAGAAAAATCTAATGAGCAAGAGGAGACTCGCAGGACAGAAAAATGTACGACGGCAGTAAAGAAAGAAAATGAGGTTAAATGGACAAATGTAAGTCTGACCACAATTATGGGGAACGGATACATAAAGACTCGTGTGATTTGAAATAATGAAAACTGGAGTTTTTAAAGGCATCGTTAGGAGAGAAGAGAGGGTCATGGTTAAAAGAGGAAGGAAGCTCATAAAAATGCAGAAGAAAGACAAATTCGAGAAGCAATGCGAAGAAAAGGCAAGATAAGCAGGGCAGAGGGGAGAAGCTGTGGCGACTTACCAGCAGGAAGGTCCTGATGTTGGGGATTTTGTTTAGCTCCATGAGAAGTCGCAAAGCCTTCTCGTGGTTACTGCAGTACTCGCCGTACACTGAGAAACTCTCCCTCTGCAAAACAGGAGAAAAACACAGGTTAAGGATTGCAGAGCAGGGACTCGATACCATGTTTCGCTGGCCAGTCGGCAGCCGTGAGAAACTCCACGGAGACAACTGACAGGAGGAGATTCACAGTGCAGAGCAGAAAGCGGGGAGAAGGCTCCAGTTACTGAAGTCTAATGAGATTCGGCTGTACTAACTGCACTTCCACATCTGCCATTGCTTATCATTATTAGTAATCGCATCTAGGGGTTGCAAATCACAAGTTTCATCACAATATGATATTATATTGATTATTTGGACAAGGATTAAATATTTGCCATTATTACAAAGTTCTTCACGACATTTTGATTCAATTCATGTCGACATGAGACAATATCATGTGTCCATTTAACACAATCTTAGGTTTATATCAACTCACAAACTGCAACTAAAATATGATTTGACATTCTTATTACTGGGCTCTTCCAGACATTTAAATGAAAAACAAGCCATCATTTTTAATACAGTTGTTCACTATAAAGTTCCCTATTTCTCATGTTCAAGCACTTGAATGTTTAGGAAGGAGGTATGAAATGGTGACAGACTTGCCATGGGAATTTCAAAATAAAATGCCTATATTGAAGATGCTGATTATATCGACGTGCTCACTTTGCATCAATGATAATGGATCGTTGATCACTGAACCTGTACATCGATCCATAATCAATGCATCGTTACACCCCTGGTTTCAAAATCATCATTTGTTGTGCAAGGCTGTCCTGGTGAAGAATAACTGCAACAATGAAAACAACTAGATGAAGACAAAACTAACTTAAAGAGTTCAGAAAGCTTTTAAGCTCATAAAGCTTTTTTAATCGTTATGCACTAATACTCATTTGCCACACTTCTCTTTTTCAAAGTAGTCTACATCATAGTGGGGAGAAAATAGCATGACAACACACCAGACTTCCTTTTTCCTCGATGATAGCATCCCACTGTGCAACAAGACAAAACCCCAGCGCAAATACAGAAGCTATTGTCGTGCTGCAATTTAGTGTTCTTTACAATACGTAATGAGACACCTGGGCACGTGAATACACTGTAGCTTGAAATGCATCATTCATGCAGCATACTATAGACAACAGTGTATGACAGCTGCAGGTGCATTTACAGCCTGAAGCTTATTGGGGGCCTATTGTGTATTCTTAACTGGGCTACAGTAATTGGGATGTGAAAGCCTGTGCATAGTGGGGCCGGAGCTCGAGGTCTAGAAACTGAAACTGTCATCTGAAACAGCCTAGTAAGTGAAATCCAAAACTGCAGGTGCTCGGGCGAACAACGCTTTCAACCTTAACCGCAACCGCCCGAAGGCTTTTCATTTAAAGCCGGCTTGGCCATAATGCTACAAAGGAATAATCCATATTCAGGCATTGACACCAAGCAGCCTAAAACGTTTGATACCGTTCCATAAAATGATCATCTTCGACACCCCCTTCAAAAAACAAAAAACACACAAATGGTTACCAAGCCAGCATCCTGTGCAGGCGCAGATGTGCAAAAGAATCATGGGTGAGGCTTTACTACCACACAACACACACAAGCTTAACTACATACGGCGTGTCACTGCTGACTGCATGTGTTGGTTTTACATGGTAACGCAGCAGTGGTGACAGAAGCAGCCAAACAAAGCTCACAGCTCTTTTTATAGAACTCCGTGTCTCTGCTTAATCCCGTTCCCTTGACCAGAAAGAGCTGAAAATCTTTTGTCGATGTGCAACACACAAGTGAGCAGCACAATATAAACAGTGGGCATTTATTTTTATTTATTTATTTTTAAACCACACAGGCAGGCAGGAACCCAAACACACCCAAAGCCACTTTTGGCAGGGGAGTCCAGTCCCAAAAAGCACGACTGGGAGCAACAGCTGGGCCGGCATATGGCGTGAAAGCCCAGATACTGTCAAACTGAGTTAATACACAACTAGAGGAAGAGAGCACAGGAGGCAGAAGACTCGTAAATATACATGTACCGCTTTAGTCTATTTGTTCATGTGGACATGTTAAATTCGTCTGACAACAGCAACATGTTATTTATATTTATATATATATATATTTATATATATATATAGCCTATAATATGAATAAAGGACTATACTGGTGTTTCTGAATGTTTCTGCCCTTCTACTCAAAAATAAATCGACGTTATATTTAAAAGAATTCATTACTCACATCTTGCAGACTGCCTGGTTTCGGTGCAGGTTTGAAAGGAGTGAGAACGTTGTATTTGCAGACGAAGAGGCTTTCATCTCGTAAAACGCATAATTTATAGCAAAAAGTTGATTTTGGCTCCATTTTTTGTCTGAGTGCTGACATGTAAAATGATTGGTTATTTTGCGTTTTCTTCAATTCTACAGTTATTATTATTATTATTATTATTATTATTATATGGCATTACCGGATATTAATATTCTGTATTAATAGTTTTTAATAATTATTTTCAATATTTTACTAATCATTATGGTCATTTACAATAAAGAAACACTACGCTAATACTTTAATTCACATCTATTATGTTAATTGGGAATCATGCCATCCGATGATTAGTGATTGATCATGCTATTAATTGTCCTAATGATGCTACGAAATATGAAACTTCTTTGGCGTTCACTTCCTGCAGAAGTACCTCCACTTCAGAACAATTTCTTTTTTTTTTTTTTTCCGTTTGGAGACGGTGCTTTAGACTTTTGTTTGGGCATTTTTTACATAATTCTCTGCACTTTTCTTTTCAATTTCTGCAGTCTGCCCTACAGTCTCATACCTTTTCATATGAATTGGTGGGGCGTTTACCTGCTAATTAGGAATAACTGGCACGTGCTTTCAATTTATGACAGTCGGATTCATTATTATAATAACACAGTGAAAACAATTTTGTGGTTTAAGAACACGTCATAAATCTGACGTAGACTTTTCTTAGGACCTTTACTTAAGAACAAATTTAAGAAAAAATCCCTTGAAGATATTGGTGAATGAGGCCCATTGTTAGCTGGCCAAATGCACCAAATATCAAGTATGTGCACAGCTTGTATCGTGCAGAAAAATGCGAATGTGAATGTTGCAATGTTTGTTGGGAAACATACGTACAAGAAATGGTATGCTTTATAAAGCAGTTGACAGAAATGTAAATTACACACCATTTGTGGGGTTAAAACATGGAACAACCACAGAATTGTGGGTTTTTGTTTTTTTTGTTTTTTTCTAAGTTGCTTAGTCTATCCAGAGTAAGTTTTACTCTGGATAGACTAAGCAACTTAAAAAAAAAAAACATTCTCTCCAATAGCTCGCTATTCATGAAACCAGTGAAGTAAACAGAATAAGTCTTCTGCCTGTCCGCTCTCCCTAATTATTTATCCAGGAAGGGCTAGCAACGACTACAGTGAACATGCCCAGACTGTGAAATCCAGCAGTAAACAGGATGACATGTTTCCATGCGTCAGTATCCCAAACAACTTGTTGGGTTTCTTGTACCTGAATTAAGCTGTTCCAGTCCCATCTCAGAAAGAGAATAGAAAAACAATACATGGACCAACCCACCACCGAGTACTTGAGCCGGGTGAATATTAAAAGGACATGTAAATGAAGTCATTGTATATATCGGTTTACACGTTCACGCTCCTGGATATGGTGGCACTTCAGTAGCTGAACCTGAAATAACCATTTCAGCTCTCAATCACCATCTGCAACTGAGCCCTTCTGCTTCCAAAAACAGCACGCCTTTTCACGGCCATGTTTACAACCAAAGTCCTCTCCGAGGTATTTCCTTTTCTCAGGTGACAACAACTACATAGTCAATTCAGGCACAACTAAACGTCTTGCCAGGGCCAAATTGTGAACCACAGAGTCAATTTTAAGACTACGCTGAAAGACTGAAAGACGTCAGTTGTACCCAGAATAGCTCAAAGACTCGGGTTGTCCCTTTGATAAACATAAGGCTTTATTTGAATCCGTCGTCATTGGAATGTTATTCCGGAGGCTAGATGAGAGGGTAGTATCACACACAGAGGAATCACATAGAGTCCAGGCATAATGGGTGTAGTTCAGAAAGTGCATAATGACACGACTGTTGCTTCTTGCACAGTGCTCATGTATACACTCCCAGAAATAGAGCAAATATTGATGTCTCTGATTTCTCCTCCAACATGAGTCACTTTTTCACCTTAGCTGGACTTCAATAATGTGCGTGCGTGCGGTCAAAGGAAACAGACTCATTCCAAATCTTTGCATCAAGTTAGTAAGAAAAATGTCCTTTATTCATTCATAGTGCTAGAAAAACATATGTATACCGCTTAACAAAAGTTATGATGAAAAACACTTCTGGTTAATTCAAGTCAAAAATAAAAGACGGGTGTTTTTTTTTCTTTTTTTCTTTTCTTTTTTTACATCTGCTGCCTCCCTAGCCATCTTGGAAACATCTGACTTTGAATAGCAATGACTCTTCCCATTTTTCTCCTAACTGTGAGTGGCAGACCGTCTAGTGGAACAATGTGGGAGGTTAATCAAATCCCAGTCATGGCGTTGACCTCTGGTCGAGGTCAAGGGCTACGGCTGGAGGGCGCCAGACAGGGCCAACCGATTGGCTGAGACGTGTCAGTGTTGAAGGAGACAAAGGTCATGTGTTGGAGTGGGAAGTGTAAGTGATATGCAGGGTCACACTCTATTCAGCATTTTTAAGCAGTGTAAAAATCATTTTATGTTCAAAACACACAATAATGTAGTTGTAAGCTGATATAAGGACCGGTTTAAGTGTTTTATATTATTTGGTATTTGTCAACAATGATAGCTTCTCTTAAGAAGACACATTTTATATTATTACAACTGTGTTTTACTATATTGTCATTCATTATCCCTTTATACAGTTATAACTGTCCTATGCTTTAAGTCCTGCAGGGTTTTTCTCATCTGGGAAAAATCTGCCTTTAGTTTTTGTGTACCAAACACATGGAAATCATGTGCAACACATTCTCAAGATCGACACTCTCACGACCCCTGGACAATGCAAGATGATGATCTCAAAGCACTTCATCTCGGGGACAAATTGTTTTCACCGAGTATTGTCCTTTTTTGATTTGTTTTGTTGTGCATCTCTCTGTATCTCGATGTCATTGCAAATGAGGGGAAACGTCAAAGATTTTCGCGGCTTAAATATAGGTTTGAAAGAATTGATGAATTATTGTGCTCACAGGAAGAGTTTTTTTATTATTATTATGTGTTTGGCTTATTTTAGTTGTTGAAAAATTCATTAATAAACTTTAATAAAACGCATTTCTGATTACAACTATATTACATTGCAAATATTTAAATATAAATTTAAATATAAATAAATATATTATGTAAAAATATATGTAATAACTATTATGTAAAAATATATGTAATAACTATTAAATATATACATAATATATATTAAATATATATTTAATATATATTAAATATATATATAATAAATATATATTAAATATATATATAATAAATATATATTTAATATATATTAAATATATATATAATAAATATTAAATATATATATATTATGATTTGTGCTGCCATATGCAGTAACAAAGGTTGTGTGTGTGGGAAGCTCAACATCATCAACAATTATAATTGAAATAAATTAAACATTTAAAAGGAATAGTTCAACATTTTATAGGAAATAAACTTATTTGCTTTTTGATGAGTTAAATGAGAAAATCATGACCACTCTCACGTCTATACAGTAAATATGTAGATGAAGCTGGTAGACATTAAGCTTACCTTGGCATAAAGACTGTCCAAAGGTTAACACACACATCTTTTTTACACTACTGTAAATGTCGAATTCTTTTAATAGTTTATGGACAACAACGGAGATATTTAATAGAATCAGTTTATTGTTTCCTTTGGTGTTTTAATAGATGTGTTGAAAATAAGAAAGAAATATAGAATATCGACAGCCTTCTACTCTAATTCATTTATCAACTAAGTTATTCACATGTAAGGATTTTCTACTTTTATCTTTTTATGTCATTGTAACTTGAATATCTTTGGGTTTTGGTAATCTTTCATTCAACCCTAAAACGTGTATAAACATTCACTGTATTATAGTATTTATACTGTAAATTTTAAATGCTATACATAGCCTCAGTTTTCATGTATAGGTTTCACGTGAAAACATTCAGTTGAACAGAACTGAACTAAAATATTATTTAAATTCAATACATCAATACTGCGGTGACATTTATTGCATTTTGCTTTACCTTTATGACTCATCATCATCATACCTGAAATAGACATCCGATACTGGTTTGAGTCACAAAGGTTTCTTTTCCGTAATCGCACTGATGTAGACTTGAAGTAAACTGAAATTATGAATAGCCCGTGGCTTTCCTGCCATCACCCCTCCAGTCTGACCTCTATATCTCCCAGTCTGACCACAGAGCACTGGAGGAAGAAAAAAAAAACTGGTTCTGCTCCTTTAATCAATTCTCTATTCTGACACTTGGCCTGACAGACTGAATGAGCAGAACGCCTCACACATGTGTGAAGGTACATTTTGATGAGCCAATTCAATAGTTATGCACATGTGATGTGATTGAATGCCACGGGCAGACAGTGGATGTATTAATATTGATCGTTTCATTTCAGAGGGGTGGTGCGGTTCATAAAGTGGCATGCAGGTTGGATTTGTGACTATAAAGCAATTTCACAGAGGCAAACTCTGCTCTGGAGACAGAAATTATGTTAGAGGTTGAGTTTATTCTTATGTCTTGTTCGGCTCGGCACGACACGACTCGACTCACCTAGCTGAGGTGTTATGTGCCTCAGTGAAAGTGAATTGAAGATGGTTTATCAGAGAGAGACAAACAGAGAGCGCGAGGGAAGGAGCCTGCGATTGAGTGCTACCAGCAGAAGCATTGTCCCCTCGCTGAGTGACACACCATCTCTTCCTCCCCGGACACAGACCCTTCTTTGTTTGTTCCCTGGGGCCAAACGAGTTCAAACAGAGGGGAGCGGAGGGGGTGGTGGGGAGTGGGACTGCAGAGCGGAGAGAGGAATCTTTGGATGGAGGGATGGAGGGCGAAAAGAAGGAGATGGCAGAGACACAGACTGATGAAGAGAGACTCTTTTGCCTGACAGGATGCAGGCCTGTTTGGAAAGGAGGAAAGGCAAAGGGGTGGAGGTAGTGTGTGTGTGTGTGTGTGCGTGTGTGTGTGTGTGTGTGTGTGAGATGGGGAGAGTCTAGGAGATGGGAGGGGTGTTCCATGTGAGAAAGAGAGAATTAAGGGGTATTTTCAAAGCAGGCTTTGCACGCTTTCCCTGCATCTGTGGTTACGGGTAGCCCATGAAAAGAGTTTGTGTGTGTGTTTTTGCATGGAGGAGGATTTAATGCATGCATTGCGCTCCCACATGCGCGTCCATGTGCTTGCGTATGCGTGTGACTCTCTGCTTTTTTTGTGTGCGTCATGTACTCACAAACTGCAGGAACACGTGTCCCAGGGCTTGCTGAGGCTGAGGTTCGGGCTGCAGACTGGTCTCCACTGCAGACAACACCTCTTTGTGCAACTCCAGGATGTCCTCAATGTTTGAAAACAGAATCTAAAAACAGGGGGGGGTGATGTAAAGGGAGGGGATATGGAGGAAGGAAGAGATAAAGAGGCACGTTGGAAGGAAGAGAGGGAAAAGAGCAAGGAAGTGGCCAACAGATGGATGGAGATGAGGGGAAAGAAGGCAAATCCGTGAATGAATATTATATCCGAGCATTATAATATATAAACAAAACAATCATTTTACATAGTGACTAGTAGGCGTGGTCTTCTGTAGTACTCAAGAGGCAGTCATACCTTGACATGTTCAGGTGAGAGACACTGTTGATCGTCTGCATTTTTCCTGATTCTGTACAGAAATGCCTGAAAAGGGAAACAGAAACAAAAGCACGTTTCAGAATAAGCACTGGGATTTTATTGTTGATGAGGCAGGGGGCTGAAGCACTGACATCTATGAGAATATAAACACGGGGAGTTTTGAGCATCCCGAGAATCTGATTCGCGATCAACAAGATAAATAGTTCTTGAAATCCTGAACCATCGAAGTTGAAGTCCAGGTTCCCTCAACTGATTATGTTTTTAAATGAGTAACGTATGCACTCTTTGCTTTGAGGAAAACAGATGCATATGCAATAAAAAAAACAGATCATGTCACATTACTATGCATGAACATAAACAACAGTCACATGAACACTCGCATACTTAGAATAGCCTTTCGTGGTGCTATACAAAGACAGTCACAGTTGTCTCACTGTCCCTCGGGTACCACAGAACTATATGATAAGGAGTGCTTTTTTTTTTCCCACTATCTTGTGACATTTAAAGCTCACTGTATGGATCTCTTATAGTGGAAGTTAATGCACCTGAGTGTTCAGCTGTAAAACAGAAGAAAGAAACAAAACCGCTTCATTGTTGCAGCGCCTCCACAAGCCACTTGACCGAAGACGGCCGTAATAGGCTCATGTCAATTTGAGCTTTGCGTGTGTGTGCAGTTTTGTCCGTGTGAGTGTATGTGTGAACATGCCTGCCAATCAGAATCCTGACTTAGAGGGGGTAAAAAAAAAAAAAAAAAAAAGAATGGTGAAGAGAGGGGAAGTGAATCTGCAAACAGTTTATTTTATTCTCTCTTCCCCAATTCTCCGTCTATCAGTCTGCGTCTGACAGGCTTAACCTGTCTCAGCCCGACTGTCCGCCTCAGTTCCAGATGCCAATACTGTCTTGAAAAGAAAGGGATAGAGGAGATATGAATCCCCAAACCACCAAATAAAACTCCACTCCTGCAGCTCCGTTCATCTGGCAGGCTCCTGCTGTTGTGTCTGCCTGCATTTCAAAGTCGGAAAATTGATAGCGTGCCACGTAGACGAAGGGTGTTACAAAAGAGGAGAGAGAAAAAGACGCTGGTTTCAATGATGAATGTACAATGATTATGAAATTCAAGTATTACTGCTGTTGCTCTAAACCTTTCAGCTGAGTCACACCTGCCACTTAAAAGTTACAAGGATGAAACTAGCAGCACAATGATCTGTACACAGGCAGTAGGACACACATGTGAAAGTGTCAATGGTTCCAGTGGTATCTATCTTCTTTTATTTTTATTTGTTCAGGTTTTGAATCTGTGTCGTAGAGTTTCAGCCTCAATGTCAATACAATGGATGCGTATGCAATTTCATTTTTAGTGCTCACAGCATTGGAAAGTGACAAAAATCTAACCACTATGGTTCAAAAAACAGAGATATCCCTGTCAATACAATATCTGGGTTTCAACATTTGTTTTGTTTTTTTTTTGTTTTTTTTTAACCCTTTTTCACTGCTCAGTGTATCAGTGTTAAATAAGTGATGTACAGATTAAAGATCTGGAAATATCTCATAAAAGAATTGAGGAATTCTGGACGCTTTTTTGATCCTACGTTTTAGACAGTACTTGAAAAGTATTAAGATTCAATGTCCAGTACAAATAAACTTCATTGAAATAGAAAACTTCAGCCACTGTGTTCTCAGGTTTATCAAGAGCGACACAAAATGCTGACTAGATGCAACTAGATGCAAGTACGAAGATCCGTTTTTTTGTAATTTGGTTGAACAGACCCTTTATGGAAAACCTTTGCATGCTCTATACAGTCACACATAACATCAGCCAACTACATGTATTACTTACAGTAAGTCGCTTGCCTATAATGAAAGACTGACACTTGTAATCACACATTTGCTCTTAAGATAGAACCCAGCCAACCAAGCAGCAGGCAGCAATCATATCATTTCCTCACAGACCGAACACTTTGGGAGGATTGTCTCCAGTATTTTTTTTTCCGTCTTCACTGGCTTTTGCGTAGGTCGTACCAAAATTGAAAGAAAAGGTCCTTAGCAGTGAGCTGCGACCTCGCTAATTAAGACCAGTATTAAAAGGGAAGCAGTAGCTGTTGTTTTCTTGACTGCTTTAGGGAGGGAGTTGATTGTGCTTGAGGCGTACACTAATTAAATCTCCCATATGGCAACTTGTACCATGTCCACAGTGGAGGAGTCAGTCATGTGAGAGATTGCTCCCTGGCAGAGAAGACAAGAAGAGGCAGGAAACAAGGCTTTTCCTCAGTCGCTGTCAGATGTGGGAGAGCAGGGTTACGGCGGGGCGGGTGCCGGAGAGTGCAAAGAAAAACAAAAAAAGGGAAAGGGACAATGGTGACAGAGGTAAAAACCTGCAGTATCCAGACTTTGGAGTTGTTCCTTATTGACATCTACCATCCAGGCAGGATTCACTCTTTCAACAAAATGTGCCACACAGATGTGGTGACACGGGGATCAGCAGGGAGGAAGGAGGGAAGGAGCAACAAAGAGATCTTTTCAGTCCAGGTCCCGCCCGCAACACGGCCATTCTCACCCAGGGTTGTATTGGCTGTCTTCATTGTTCCATCACAAAGCATACAGGTTTATTTGAAGAGAAAATTGGGAGGCTTTCTCTGTTTTCAGTAGAGCCACAGTAGACAACAGAACAGAGCATAAACTGGGCATACACACCAAGCAGGTCTAAATTGACTTAAACTCTGGATTTCTATAGTCTGGGCTGTAATATTTTGAGACAGGAAATGTCCCCAAAAGTAGGTATTTCCTAACTAAAAGGGAATGAGTCTCCGTCTGTCTGTCCGTTAAGTTTGTAATTGACGATTTTGCAACACTGAGGACCCAAGAAAGTCCAGTGTCAAGTGTGTCGAGTTATTTTTGATGAGCTGTTCTCGAGAAAGCTGCAAGTAGCAGTACCGGAGGCCAAGCTATCGGCCGAACGGGCACTGCACTAGTGGGTATAATTGGAAGGATGTTGACATCTGACGGAAAGCCGTTCACTGTGCTTGCAAAGCCAAGCATCATTATTATGCAAACTGCAGATGGACTGATTTTCATATTCAGTTATTTCTAGAGTCCTTAAGTAATGACCCCCAGTGAAAGCAACTCCCTGTCAAGAGAACAGACAAATCACTCATACTTAGCAGAACGTACAGAGCCTGAAATCTCATTTGTTTTGCTTTCCTCCACAGCCCTAATCTGTAATCCCGCAAAATGACAGGTTACCAATACTCACGGACAAATTACGCGTAATTCCATGTGACTTTGTCCAGATTCTCTTGATAATTTGACATGAAAAGTCATTATTTCCCACTGTGGTTTGGATATTACAAAAAGAAGCAGATGTGATGGCACCCTCAGATAACCCTCGGCAGATTACAAATCGTGCTTAATTTGCATGGAGAGGACAATACCTCAGAGCATTGCACACACAAACTGACATTAAGATACGAGATGACTATTGAAAGAGCCAGCCGTTCCACAGTACGAAGCTAAGCCAGTTGTTCTTGGAAAAAGATCAATCATGAAAGGTAAACACAGTACTCATGACGAACACTGTAACTCTACTCGACCCACTTGGTACATGTTGAGCTCATTACTTCTTAATCAACATGCAGAGAGGCAGCAGGATGCGGGCGGCGGCCCTTGTTTACTTTCAAATATCCATCTCATGTGACCCGTCTGCCTCTTTTCTGACATGGGCACATCGTCATCAAGTGAGCCGAAGGTGTGTAATCACGTTAAGTGGAGGATCACACTTCGACGAATAACATGTGGGCGACATTAAAGATGAATAACAATAACTCTGCCAATGTTGGTTAAGATATATAGATTTATCTTTCTGTGGGGAATCCGATTCGGCCACAGGTCAGCTATTGACCCACACGGCTGTGAATTGGATGTGGATGAACTCGGAGATGTTTTGAAAGCCCAACTTGTGGTGATGATACATCTCCTTGGGTAAAACATGACTGTGTATATTCACTGCAACCCTTCTTGCATAGGTTGACCTTACAGCAGATTGTGCCCACAAGATGCCGAGTTAATCCGATACCTAAACATAGTGATGACATTAATCAATGTGTTAATAATATTTGGTCAGATGGGACACAAATTCATTTTTTGAGACCCTTGGATTCATAATCATGAGTCAGAGTGGCTGCACAGAGGGGGCTCAGCTGCTGCACGGAGCACAACAGAGTTATTGCACACGATGGTCTCTTGCCACAGGGGTGATGGGTTGTTAGGGGAAACTGCTCATGATGCAACCCCCCGGGAGACTGCACAACCACGGAGCTTCTTGATAAACCACAAAGTAGCTGCCAAGTACGACACTAGCGCAGAATTATACCACTAATATTTCAGTATGGTAAAGTCCAACTAAAGGGAAGTAGTGAACAGTGTTACTAAAAACATCAAATTCACATGTTCCATTGTCCTCTCAGTAGTCAGGCTTTTAATATTCCACACTGCCGTTATGCAAGAATTGCAGCAATAAGACAGTGTCAGGACTTTCCTTAAGTTCTTTTGATTGCTCAATAATTGTTCGAGATTATTTCCTCCTCAGTCACCCTCAAAACGCCTGTACACTTCAAATCCCTTCATAACAGAATTACCTGCACTATGAGTACACTATAGTACACTACTAAATCCTGACAGCAACAAGCAAGTTTAAGCAAAATGTCATTTCGTATTGGCTTGGTATCTTCTTGTCAGTGTAGTAATGTATGACAGGCTGGTGAAACGGTGTTAATTGTATGTAATTGGTCGAGAATCTACAAATCTTTAAACTATTTATTTACTACAGAAGCCAAACAGAGGAAGGTCATGGCCTTAAGTATCTTTATACCGGGGAAAAAGGATTTGATTCAAACTGCAAAGTGCAATCCTACGTGATCGCAAGTTCCCAGAAACATGTGTGCTTTGTATAGCATATTAGCTTTTTGGTGGCATTTTCACAACCCCACACCCCTTCCTCTCCCCTCATTTATAAACTGTTGCACAAGGGTGTTTTCACACTTGAACCAACAAGACATTTTTCTGGACCCGACGCCGTTTGGCCCAAGAATTTCGGTAAGTTTACTCAAGTGAAAAACCTCCTGCCAAAGTCAGGTGCACTTCAGAAAAGCGCTTTCAGGTCCACAACAAATGTGAAAGCCAAGCGTCCTATGACTGATCACTATAGTCATTTTACCTCCGTGGTGTGAATGAATGCAAAGAGCATCCCACAAAACAGTCTGGTGGAGGTCTGTACTGAGCCTTGTGTGTTTAGAACTGTGTTTAGCCTCATTTGAAGATGCTACCTGGTGCACAAGCTGCATTATCTATCCACACGTTCAAAGGATTGTCGTGCCAAAGCAGACATCACTCTTCCTCCCAAACTTCTAAAGAAACTAGCCACGGTCTGTACTCAAGTAGACCGAGTATGAAACTGCCCTTACGTCAGTTTACATAAAAGCCGTCCAAAGTGCAACTTGCTGAATGGGCACCTGAGCAAGTTGAAGGGAGGTTTGGGGGTCCCGCCAAGGTGAGTCACTGTCAGTCTTATTGCAACCATTTATGTGCGAGAAAAAGTGAAGACAAGTTAAAAAAAATGTTTAAAAACTGCATAAAAAGAAGTGCGCATGCATGCCCCCGTTGTTGAGTTTGTGGCATGCAAACAGGAAGTGAAAACTAAACAAAAACTAACACTCTTGTAGGCAACCAAATCATTGAAAAGAATTGTGTTTCTTTTGAAGGAGATAGGCAGTGGTTCAGCTCGGGGGGGGGGGGGGGGATAAACAGTCTGCAGAATGAAGCAGTGCCTCTCGACACAAAAGCAGCAGATGTTTTTTTCAGAACAGGAAGTGTGGCTTTTGTGCAAAGGAAGTATATGACATGTTTGACTGGCCACTATAATCAACTGTGTTCTAAGTAAAGTCTGACAGTTTTGTGCACGCATGCAACCAAACTGTGACAAATAAATCACATTGTGCTCTATATACACTTGAAAAGATTCAAATTATGGACTTTACCCTTAACTTTGTGGCACAACAGTCACACAATAATGAGACTATGTTGTCTATGTTTGAAGGCGCCGACAATGACAGAATGACTAGTGGAAGATAATGCTACTTATTGCTATGGATTGAAAGGAACGGACAGAAATGCAAAACCACTGTCTTCATTATTTACACGTGCAGTTTCCACCCATCAAAGTACTTGGCGGGCTGAAAAAAAAACAAATGCCTAGCCCAACATCCACTATCACTGTTTAACACAAATAACTGGTCTCGTGTCATATGAGGCACCAGGCGTTGTCTCATATGACCAACAGCCAAAAGGGTCAGATTTGGGGGGGTTTGCTAAATGTTGAGGGTTATTAGAGCGAGGAGGGGCCAGACAGTAAGGTGTGAAGATACAGATGGACCATATGCTGCTGTGGGTTCAGTGTTCGCTCCACTGGGCAGTGAGCAGGAGGCCTGCTGCCTTCACGTCTGCCTTGTCTGCTTCTGAACAGAGCTTTCTACCTGCCGCTGAGCCAACTACGCAACATGACTCAACAATAGCTTCACATCTTTGAGTCAAGGTCCTCATTTTGGTCTAGAACCCTTTTACTAGTCTGCCATTCATAGCGTTAACAAAAATACAAAAGACACACCACTGTAAAGTTTACAAGAATCAAATCTAGGGCTGTAGCTAACAATTATTTTCATTATCGATTAATCTGCTGATTATTTCCTTGGTTAATTGTTTGGTCTATAAAATGTCAGAAAATGGTGAACTATGTAACCACGAAAGCCAATTACCTAACACAAGAAACTCTGCACACGTCATAGTTTATAATAGGGAAATAACTAGAGAAGTAAGAAACAGTGGTATTTGTCAAACGAGATGAAGTTGTGACATGGGAGTAAGTCAGGCACATACAGTAGGTTTGAAGGAGTTGGAGCTGCTGTCACACTGTTGGCAGGGGATGTTGCCTCAAGGGTCACTCAGTCGGGTGGGGAGGATCTTTTTCATTTGTATGTTTACACTCGGCAAAGGTTATGCATATTAAACAGGGATTAATGGGAAAATTAATGTCTGTGAGAACATGGTCACTTGGCGCTTCGACCGACATTTTGGTAGACTTGTTTGCGGCGTTGTACTGGGTTGCCTTATACTGAGAGGTGTTTTTAATATTTTTAGGGAAGTGTCAAAACATTTCTGTTGCTGTATTCCAGAAGTACAAAAAAAACCTTACGAAATAATGAGGGTTAAGTAAAAAACTGGGTTTTTTCCTGGCATTTTAAGTCCACGAAGATATAGAAATATATATATATATATATATATATATAAAATTTGTTGGCCTTCTAGACAAAGAGGTCAATATTATAATTGGACTCAGATGAAACGTTGACATATATGCCATGTATCACTGCCATTCACTTTAAATAAGTTAATTCATAGCTATTAACCTCCATTTTATAAACATACTCTTGTGTAACGCGGACAAACAGAATAACCTGATGGATTATGTACTTCCTGTTGGTCACAAAAGCAAATGCACATGTAATATATGGGAAATCAATAGCGAGGTGCTGTAATGGGTGCACACATTTCTTTGAAGGAACATTTTATAGAGCAGCTGATAATTGAATAAGTCTGTTTATTAGTGGGCCGCTCAGATTGCACCATACTATGCACATCACTGTTTTCATTTTTAAATATCAAGCTTGGTGCTCTTCTTGGTAGTAGACTTCTCTCATTCTTGCAGCTTCTCCATATTGAAACTAAGGATGGTGTTAATGGGAACAAAACAGGGCCTTTTGCTGATTGCCCATGGCTACATCAGCATTCAGCAACAATGCTGGGCCATCTCACTCAATTCAGATATCTCACAAGAGACCCCGTATATCAAGCTCAAGTTCTAACACTTGTCAGGGTTTTTCCAGCCGGCCCTGAGAGCCCCTTTTCAATTCGCTGTGGTTCCCACACCTACTGAAACAACCCTTGAAGCAGAATCACAGATCCACAGATTCTACTTTTCTATGAGAGTTCTCAGGTCACCAGCCTCAAGCTCTCTACCCCTCCTTACCCAAGAGAAAACAACAACAAGCTAAAAAAAAAAAAACAATGCATCTATTAAGGGTCTCTCTTTTTGTGGAGAGGATTGGGGTGGCCAGCCACAAAGGGGGACAGGGCAGTTTTGGAGAGGCAATGGGGGCCATTTTAGGGTCGACATGGCATGAAATTGAATAAATAATTGAAGAAATCCCTTCTTTGTGGCCCGAGCACTGTGGAGCCAGAGAATGGCCCGTGGCGTTGCCACAATGAGGGACCCCAGCAAACCTTAGCAGACTACTTTCTCTCTGAAGCCGTAATTCACATCTCTCCCCAACCCTCCATAAACTCCCTCAGCTCGCCTTCAAGCGCCAACCAGTCCCTTGCTGTCTTCCAAGAGAAACCCCTTTTTGGCAGAGCCAATCACCAAAACACAAAGTCTTCTTTGAGTCTCATCCAGTTTTTTTTTTCTACCACTCTCACTCACTTCCGCTTTGAAGGACTTTAAACTTCAGGGCTCTTTGAGTTGGGCGGAAACTAAACACTACAGGGGGATGAGACAGAGTATTCGACCACAGAGAACAGACAGTCAGCACTGGACCAGAGACTTCCTGTTGAAGACTGCCTACTCATCAGCCCTCATCTGCTCTATTGCATTAATGAATGCATTATGCACATGATGAATATGTAACACAAACTTTCAGTAACACTTCCCTCAGCCTGGATCTGGCTCAGCAAGCCTTTGCAGTCCATCAATATTCTGCTTTCAAAGGCTGCTGTAGACATTTAAATCTTCTGAGAGTGACTTGTTTTTATTGGACAAGTTGGCATGACGCACATAAAACTAAGGGGCAATTTTCACCATCTCATTTAGCTGGATTCTCCCGTGGCTGCATGTAATTAATGTGTTATAAATATCCTTTATGATCGCTCCACTTTTTCAGGTTGTTAGGCAGCATGTCACACAATTATAAACTCCCTCTCAATCCTGTCACTGACATCTATAAAAACAGAAGACAGAAGCACACAACACTAGTTCTCATGTGATAATTGGAATGTAAATCGCTTGTGTGCTAGAAGACATGTCTAATATGCGTTTCCCCATTTCTACACTGAGTGTTAACAGCCAGCTAGTCAGACTTGCACATCTGCTTCAACTTGTAAATCTGTCAAAATGGGCTAACTTTATCTATATTTGACATGTTTATTTATATCAACTACTGCTGCAATGACATATTCTCTTCACAGATCAAGTTCAGCTTCCATCTCTGCTAAATAATAACCTAATTTCTTCTCTACTAGTGCTTGACAGGTGTGTCTGTGGGCCCTTTTTCTAAGTGGCTTTCCTGTTGAGGGGTGACATGTGGTGATAACATCATGGACCAGATTGCAGAGGCCATCTGGACGACGGGACGTGAGTTTTTTTGGTGCCGACAGACGTAGAGAATCACAGACTGGATCAGAGTGTGGCGAGTATGGCGTTGAGTGAGCCATCAGAGACATGTGGAGCTTCGGACAGACCAAAGACAGCTGATCATTTTAAACTATAATCAGTTAGCGATTTCATACATTTTCTGAACACAATTTATTTGCTTTCATATGTGTAGCATAACCAAGCAAAAACCAAACTAAGAATGCCACGCCTGACTTTCAGCTGGGCAGACATAAACAGTGTCGTGAAAATTGCGGTAAAGAACCAAATTAGTGTCCCATACCACACAATAATGGTCATTTGGCAAAGCAGGGGGGGGGAAGATCACAGAGAACACCCACTAGATCTGACTAAAACGGTATTTACCAACCTGATTTACAGACAGCAGCTAGTTAAAGCCCTCACTGTCTGAAAAAGTTTTATTCTAGCTTGGAAAAACACTGATGCAGCTGACCTACATTGTATCTCAACTTCTCATTTTGGCAGTCACTAACCATTTGTGTTAGTTTCCACTTCTGAAAGCTTCTAGGATCTTTTTGATTCACAATATTTCATCCGAGTACAAACAAAAATACAGCAGAGAGATAACAGAGCGTGGAATTTAAACTGTTAAACTGAACCACATGTGATCGTATGATGAGAAGAAAATACAGTCCTGGTAAAAAAAATATATATTTAAATCCACATTTAAACAAGGGCTCCATGTTATTGTTTCTTCTGTCACACATCTATCCTGTAAAAAAAGGGTCATGTAAATCGCAGCTGGAGGCAAAGAAATCCCCCAAAAAATATGGCTGCGATAATAATTCATCATATCAAATCGTAGTACCATTTCCTAAAATGTTTCCGGTCAGCATGTGAGAAACCAAAGCATCACGGTAACAGCTCAAGCATGTATGACTCAAGCCTTTCATCATGCCATGTTAGTTGGCAAAAATGTCATCACACTTGAAAAAATGCCAAAGTAAAAGCCCTTCAGCAACAAGGCCCGAGCATTTGTCAGCAGCGGTCGTGAAGAGTTATAACAACATAGCCTGCAGCCTCTTTAACTCGTGGGGTTAAATAACATAAACAGGCAAAGCTCTCCACTCATTTGTAAAGTTAAAAATCGTTGATCTTAGAGCTAATGCTGGAGCTAAGGGTAAGACAATTACAGCATAAGCCTTCCTCGTTTTCAACTGTGTAAATGTCCTCTGTTCGGTATTGTGTGGCAATTAGCAAAAAAAAAAAAATTAAATCCGACAGTGTTTGGTCATTCGTGCATCTCCCCAGCACCTTCGCGTCGTTCCACCACTCACTCATGCTGCCACACACAGTACGCTCTATTAATTCTTACGCTGAACGAAGCATCATTAGACACACTTTTCATTCAGTTTCGTCACAACACGTACACCAACAGTCGGCCAGAAGAAGTGAGAATGCTACTTTAAGACTGACATTGTGAAAAGACCCGAGCATGCAGACCAAATTAATGGACAAAAGAGATAAAGATGGACGGGAAAAGGAGCACGATTCATAGAGTCATCTCCCACCCGTGCACGTCTCTTACATAGGTAAGACCCTAGAGTCCACTTGCTCCACTCTGGATAACAGAACGGCAATTTTATTTGGAGGAAAACATTTCAAATGAGATAGGTTGGACGATGATGTCATGGCATTATCCTGGCCAAAATAATTGCGATTCACGTTATTATCCCGATCATCCTCCAGAGACGCTTAAAACTGCTAAAATAGCACTAAAACATACTGTAATCCCTTTACCTTACATTTGGTTCAGAAACAAATATTTCTATTGCATCACAAATAGTACACATATTTTTTCAGTGAATGTCCTTTTTTAGTAAAAAGCAGACAAACAATCTTGAATAAAGGGAATCCTAAATCATAATGCCCCCCTGCATAAATAAAAGCAACATTGTGCGAGTCTGTTCTTCTTACATGATAATTCCTGTATTTATTTATTTTATAATCAGGCTCTATTTTAAACTTCTATAACATGATAACAAGCTAGAACAGCGTTTTCAAGTAACTGGTGAGGATATTCACGATTATCCAGATAATAGAATCCACCACAATCAACTTTTTGGGAGTGTTTTATTACACCAACTATTTTCATAATCAATTAATCAGTGTGGGTCATTTCTTTAAGAAAATAAAAGTCAAACTTCTCTGATTCCAGCTTCTTAAATGAAAATATTTTCTGGTTTCTTTAGTCCTCTGTAAACAGTAAACTGAACATCTTTGAGTTTTGGACGCCATACTGGGCTTTGTGAAACACTGATTGATATTTCTTCACAATTTTCTGACATTTTATAGAACAAACAACTAATTGGTTTATTGCTAATCCACATATAAATCCACATAGTTATTGCATTACAGTTACTTCAAAATGCATTTGAGAAACAGCTTTTGTGGCCATGGAACGAGAGACAAGCTTAGGACTGTGTTGGGTAGTGTGTGATGTGTGTGATGTGTGTGTGTGACTCTCCTTCTTTGTCCCATTGTGTCGTGTGAGCAGCTTCCTGGCTGGACAGCATACAGGCATTCTACTCTGACCCGCCCTGATCGGGCAAAGCTTCAACAGTCCTGTAATCTAACCCAGGCATTATCAAACATCTTTGCCATATTCTCCACATTTAAGAAGCTTTCTGTCAATTTGTTCTACGGTCGTTTTTTTGTTCAGCATTTTTTCCTAGGAGGAGAAACGACCTCTGACCCTGAAAGAAGCCACACATCTGGTTGCATTTGAGAAAGCAAACAAACATTGTAAGCCTGCTGCCACAGTTCGTAAACCAAAGAGGGAGCTCCCGAGGGAAAGTCTGCGCCAAGTCATTCTGCAGGTATCCCTCCATCCTATTTATTCACCCCTTCAAGTGTGTTCTCAAAAACATGCTGCACAGTTACTGCACCGAGTATCCACCCTGAGAAAGTACGTGTCCCAACTTTGTCCGGGTCATGATCCTCAAGGGGACGTTGGAGATCTCGTGTTGCCGCGCTTTTACAATTCAGGCCAGGTCACCCACTGTATCGTATATCAGCCTGTTGACAAGCACTTCACAGAGCTTTGCACGTGCACAGTGGTAGACTCTCTCATTTGCCGTTTGCTCCGGTCATTAAAAACAATCCCTGTTAACGAAAGAGTGCGTCTAAAAAGTCTCTCTGCATTCCTGGCATTGCGATGATCTGATATTTGACACAGTAAAACCAGTAACCCGATATAACACTGATGACTTCTGGTTCACCTCTGCACACTTCAGATTCTACAGCTCCCGCTCCTGAATACATTCACTCCTTTGATTGCATAACATAGAACTACTCAAACATTGAATGCATTAAATACCTTAATAGGTAATAATAATAATAATTAATAATGTACCCAATAGGATGCCAATGTTCATTTTCACATGCTTCCATACTGATCATGTAAAAATGACTT
>CALSCE010009645.1:11752377-11806449 GCA_943593645.1 Bovichtus variegatus
TCTGGGTGTTACAGTGGTTTAGACTTGTTAACTTGAATTCTTAAAATTCCTGCTGCAGTCTCATGCCTCAAAGAAATGGCTTATCAACACACATGACTAAAAAAAGCATAGAGATTAAGTTGGAAACTGGCATTTATCCCCATTTATGTAACACGCTGCATTGTAATGAGTTAGTTTGGCACTGTAACCGTGGCAAAAAGCTGCACTGCAAGGTACCAATTGTCAAGAGCGAGATGGAAGGGTGCACAGCGGCAAGATAAAACAGTGGTGTATGCATTGACCTCAGGCTAAGGTAATGGCAACGGGCACTGGTTTGGAAACAGATGGCCTACAAAACAAGTTGCTTTCAACTCTATCTAACCAGAAATCCAAAGCCTGTAGATCTAGCATGACTAATCAAATGGGATGGCACAATATTTTTAAACCAAAAATGTTTAGTTTTTCACTTTGAACACCAGCATATAACCTCCCATAACCTGGGAGTTCCAAGATACACGATGAGACCCTGCATCCCATCTCTCAAGTCTTACTAAGCAGCAGAATTTAAAGCACGGTAATAATAAGAACAAACTCACAAAACCCCAGCAGTAACTGTTCTACCTGCTGTTAGGACTCCACGGGCTGTTTTTCCCCTTCACTCTTGCTATATATGTGATGTGTGCCTGTGTTTGTATGACTTTAGTGGTGCTGAGGTTGCAGTGAACTGAAACCATAGCGTTGTGGCCAAGATGAGAGTTAGAATACGAAGCTATTTATACCCCTCGAGCCCAGAGAAACTTCATGTTGGTCTTTCCCACCATGTGGGGAGGGCTGGAGAGATGGAGCGGAGGGAAAAGAAAAAAAAAAAAAAAAAAAAAAAAGAAATAGAAAGAAAAGAGGTAGACACAGGGCTCAAGTTTGGAGAGGAAGCTCAAGGCTGGCTTCCTGCATGTCCGTCTTCCTGGGCACCAGTCGGATAATGCGTTTGTATGAATGTACGCGCGTCATCCTGTTTGCTCAGCAACTCTTGTCAACAGTAACTACAGGTGGACGTATAGAAAAGTCAACAACGGCAAAAGAAGAGGTGTGAAAAAGGACACAAAAAAAAAAACTACAGCTGTAAAGTGTACGTGCTGTCACACACCAAAGCAAAATATCATTTATCCACACAAACACGCATCAGTATTGGACATGTTATCTCACTTGTGTGTGGCCCAAAGCAAGGGTCACGGAGGCCAGGACTTCCAGATGTTTCCTATTATCCCGCAGCCCTGACGAGACCTTCCTGGTCACCCTACTCTCAGTCTCACACTTCTCAGAATCAAGAAAGAAAGGTCACAAGCTGACTTTTTTTTTTTAAATACACTTTTTATTGGCCACATGATTCCACTGTTGTTTTAACGCAGACATTGGTCAGTGAGGTCAAAGCATTTAAAAAAAAGACAGCTTTTAAAACGGCATTTTTATGGTGATGAAGGAAAATCCCTCACGTCTAGCGGGTATGACGCCACTGACCGTATGTGTGTCATAGTTAGGCTACACTTTGGTGGATCATGACAGGGAAAATCCAGTTGTCAGGATTAAATCTACAAAGAGCTGCCCTGAGGAAAATCCCCACTAATCTATGACACTGAGAAATGATCAATTCAGACACAAACAAGGGAATTTGCTGCCACATAAGCTCCGCAGTTATCGCCGTAAACTTGGAATTGAAAAGGAACCAGCTTGTTCAAATGAGACTGCTGCTTCCTCTCTACCTCAAAGAGGCAATAGATTTAGAGATTCGCTGTGATACCACTGAGCAAAATGAATCCTCTAATCCCTCCTTTCACACCCCCAACCCCCTTCTCACCTCTTCTCCTCCCACCATCCCTACAAGCTTCCCTGCAGCACATTGGATGAGCTTGTTGGCGCTGGTAATCGCCAGGGGATGAGTGACATGCAGAATGGCTGAGATGCCAAAGCCGGATAACCATCTCTTTTTGTGTGTCATTTGCAATCATTGCGATTTAGAAGCGATTCTGTACGGGGGCTAAAGATCCAGGAGGTTGTGGAAGAGCACAAAAGGTGGAAAATAAAGCAGTGATAAGATATAGAGCGTGACGTGGGCATTTAACAGTGAGCTGCCATTCAATCCGCCACTGTTCAATTTCCATCCTGGACATGGGGGGAAAGAGAACTGTCAGGTGGCTACAGATAGGAGAGAAGCTGAGGGGGTCTATAAAACATGTAGATACTCAAACACACAGCTGAGATAATGTCTTTCTTTTTTTTTTTTTTACATTTGAAATAGAGACCTGTCACGATATGTCCGGTGTGACTGCAGAAAATGTTTCAGTCATCCGAACCTCAGTGCGTCACGCTGTGGTGTCTGTTCCACAGAATCAAAACTTTACAGTCTGCACTGATGTTCAACATACAGGCCAGTTGCATCAGGAGAATGGAAAGCATTGCAACCTCAAACAATGTTGTGTTTTCAGTCATTGGTGCGGTTCACCATTCTTGACTGGGGAAAACACCTCTCCCCGTCTGGCTCCTACGTTATCCTCCCTAACCCCGTCCCCGTGTACATGCATAACTCGCAGAAGATGCGTTAGTCTGTCAAACTTTCTCTGTGAGCTGTCAACAGGCATTCTGGGAAATGTAGGAGCTATCTAACTGAACTAGAGGAGGCAGTTGAGAAAAAGCAGACACTCAAATATGTAAAAAAAAAAACAAAAAAAAAAAACAACCTTAAATAAGACTTGGAAACTAGTACAACGTCCAACCATTTTTTTCTTTAGCGATTCATCTGCCAATTATTTTCTAGATTAATCGTTTGGTATAGAATGTCACAAAATAGAGAAAAATGTCCAGCCCAGTTTCTCAAAGTCCAGGGGGATGTTTTTAAATGTCTTGTTTTGTCAGTCCAAAACCCACAGATATTCAGTTTAATATGACATAAAACAGTGAAATATCCATATTTGAGAGGGTGAAAACAGCATAATCGCCCACGTTTGTATGGAAAATGACTTTAACCAATAATCGCTCATCGAATTGGTTTTGCCGAGCAGCTAACTAATCTTTGCATCTCTATTAGAAAAACAAATCTGATTCTACTCTATAACCACTCTCACTTTTGAGTCCCCATCTCTGCTTAACCTCCTGAGGGCCTATCCATCCCCAACCCACCTAACCCCCACCCTGAACCACTATATCTTTATTGAAACCATATGCTCTGAGCTCCCACAGCCAGACTTCCCTTATCAACACCACAGTGAGCTGCATGGTGACAAAGCCTCGGCTCCCACTGAGGGAAGGAGAGCAGGCTCAGCTGGACCCTGGATGTAGAGCATGGGAGGGGATTTGCAGAGGATTGGTGTCGGTGGAGCGAACTGATGTTCCTGTTCCCTCGTCCGTGTGCTCCTTTAGCAATCGAAGCTTCAGAGCCCCAGTGCCACAAAGTCCTCCATATGGATATTCAGTGGATTTTGGAATGATCTCAATGTACGCACAACCCTATCACATGTAGGGTACATTAATACAGAGCAGCATGCTTTTGGCATTGGCATCAAGGCTTGTTTACACAGTATGCGCCCATATGTGAAGATGACTAGTAATGAGGGCAATCGTATGCCTACAGAAACACTTGTTAGCGAGATGATATGGGAAAAAATCACAACAATCTACCAATTTTGACAGTACAGAGCCATGGCACAGAACTGGCATGTGTTTGTTTTTTTATACTAAAGAAAGGATTCATTGTTTTTGAGCAATTGAGTGCCAGAAGGAAGCGTTCGTTATGAAACTGCAAGAGTTGAATGAGTATACCATCCTCAGTTTACCATGAATACCAAAGAAAAGAAAGCCTCATCATAACAAGGAAAACTAGAGAGGAACTGAGCGCAGACCTCCGCCAAGGCCGTTCCCATAAGTGAAAAATAATTTGCGTGTCCGCCCAGTGATTCGGATCTGCTCCAAAATGTAATGGGTTCTTCCTTGGCCCATGCTACACACTTTCACCAAATTTCAGTAAAATCGAGCCGGTATTTTTTTCTGTAATTCTGCTAACAAACAGACAAACAAACCGAAGCGAAAACGTAACCTCCTTGGAGGAGGTAAATACGGACTAAATCTTGACAACTCCATGTCAATGCAGCCTTGCAAAAACACAGGTGATAACAGAATTTCTTTCAAGCCTGACTCCCCTCTGGCTACACACCGTATGGCTTAAATCAAGACATGCCAATTGATGTGATGATGGGGAGGAGCATGGTGGAGGGCACTGGCACTGACAGCTTTCAGATGTTCACAGGAAAAAGCTTCCAGACTTCTCTGATAAATCATTGGGGGCTTTGTCTTTATCATTACGTCAAAGCATGTCCCTCTGCTGCCTGGCCTGTCTTGTAACAGAAGATAAGCCTTGTCTGCTTCTTGTGTAAACGAGAAAAGGGAAGCTGTACCACAGACATGCCCCCGAAAATTCTGTAGAATACAAATCAGTAAAAGAGATCAGGCTTCAGTTGCATAAATCACCTTGAAGCTACATTATGTGGGTATAATCTGGATAATGACTTCACGTCTATATGATCATTTAGTATCTTCGTGACACAAAGGCTACTGTGAACCAAATGTAGAAATGTACAGAATTATTTCAAGAACTTTGAGGAAGTTCCTTAACGCGTGACAGCGCAAGAGAAAGGGGGAACCATAACCATGTTTGACAAATGCTTGCCAGATGTTGAAATCGGAAAAATGAACAGAGTCATTAGCATGTTCGCAAGAAACGGCAAGTCAAAATTATAACAGTCACCGACTGCCTTTTCAACCTTCAAGTCAGCAGGATGCCAAAGCGAGTAAGAAGAGCCTGAATCCAGAAAGCGTTTGTGTTTCGTAGCTGGCCCTAACCTTTGACATTGTTGCTGAGGGGGCGACAAACAAAGGGATTTCCCTACAGCAAGCAATAAAGCACAATAAGGTCACATTATCGCTGTCACATTTCATATGGCCAATTTGGAGTTAACTGCACACTGGCTTTGTCTCAGCTGGAAGGAGAAGCCACCTGCACTGTGCACATATCACAGATGACAAGGCAACAGCGAAGGGAGGAGCAAGACAACGAAAAATGACAAGGAGAATTGAATAGTTTCCTGCAGGTGGGAGCCATCTACACTGCCCCTGTGTTGGGGGCTCAAAGCAGCATGTGAAATGACCAGGACGTTCATTCATCAAAAGGCAGCTGATATTGCCTACAATAAGTGAATAAGTAGCTGTGCGGAAACGGTTTCTTATCTCTGTTTGGAACAAATGAGGTGTGGTGGGGTTGAATGCTCATGAATATCGATTTATTTGCAAAGCCAGTGAGGACTGTTTTCACCCTGAGCTTTAACACACAATGGAGAGGTGTGAATGATGCCCCCAGTATGTATGCCCATGCCGAATACCCCATGCCTAAATTGCAACAACCCTACCTAGGAATACGTTTCTCACATAACCTTCGTATTTTCATAGATAACATAAAGCTAAAATGCCGCAAGTTGCGCACAGCAGCAACATACAGCAGGTTGTCCTCTCGGAATAAAGCTGCCAATAAAAGTCTGTGAACAAAAACCATAGTGCCGCAAACACAAGCTGTAAACATCAGCTGCGAGGCGAGTCTAAGTCTGCAGCCTGTTTATGTATAACAATAACATGTGACTAAAAAGTTAACGTTCACACAGAGGTGCTACTCGTATACAGAATGTCACGCCAAACCCAATACGAATTGCTGGTGTTTTATCTTCATACCATGGCCGTAAACTACAGCACGGGGAAATATTTAAGTGTATTTTATCTTGCAATGTGTGACATTTAATGTGCTGTATCTATGCCGGATTGAAGAGTGTAGCCTGTCATTTCAAAAGAATGCCACCACTTGTCTGATACAACGTACGAGACGTGTATGTTGGTCAAGAGGAAAGACAAACTTGAATTGAAGGATTTATGACAGGGGTTTGGCGTAATGTTGTGTCCGCGTAGAGGAGAGCGAAACGTGACCATAAACAACATGAAAGGTAATGTCAAACTTACCGACTGAAGGAAAAGCAATGTCCGAACATAATCCCTCTCGGTGTTCAGCATTTCATTTAAAACACAAAGCCTGAGCCGCTGCTGTCGGTCCGAGTCCTTGGTGGCGTGGATACCGTTCTCGTGATGCCCGTCGTCCTCTTCCATGATGGTGAGAATGATTGCTCTCAACACAAATACTCTTCTTTTCCGAAGTATCCACTCTTTGCTAAATGTCTGATTCAGTCCATCTTGCAGTAGCAAGTTTTCCAACAAAAAAAACCCCCTCACGAGCAGTGCTGTGCAACGCGCCACACACACACGGGAGATAAAAGTTCACCAAAAGTGCCAAACAAGAAGCGCAGAGTCCGGCTGTGTGGTCGCAGCACCAGCTGAGAGCAAGGCAGCAACAGTAGATCCGTTCAGACTGCAGAGACGGCAGAGAGGTGGAGGAGGAGGCGCCCGGAGACACGCAGGGGCCACAGCTCACTTCTGCAGTGACTGAGCACACAAACAAACAGCACTTTCACAGACACAGCGAACATTAAGTAGCCATATTAACAATCACAAAACACAAGCGCACGTAAACTCATTAAGTGGCTCCAAAGACACCAGTGATATCATGTAAGAACTCAAAAATGACAGCTGCACTGAACTAATTCCCCATGCTTACTAGGGAATAGCTTAAACACACTATAAACCCATATAAATATATTCAAAACATGAAATAAAAGACTAAATTACATACCGTAATGCACGTAATACAGTCGCAGAGTCACCTATACTGTACAGTGTAATTTGTGAGATGAAACAGCCCAGATGAGATACCTCTCTAAAAGACTTTTCACACTGTGAGATGTTAGCCCAGGGCTAAGGATATGCAGTGTGAAAAAAGCCTTGATGAAAGACCAAAGTGGTAGCTAATTAATATTTTTAATTATTTCTTAGTCAAAAGAAATACATGCTAGCAACTGAGGACAGAAATAAAAGCCAGAAAGACAAGACCTTCATGTTTCATTAAAAAAAATGTACCTAGAATGTTTCAAAAGTAAATATTTTTAATTAAGTGTCACGACCAACAACTCTATTATTAAATATTTAACGTGACACTGATGTGTATTGGGTGAATTAGCTTAATATTTAGGCCCCAACCTGTCACAATAGTAGCCTATCCCACCTGTGGCGAGCATTAGCTGGGACATTTAAGGGGGATGCGCCCCCTGGTGGACACGCGCAGAAGTGCACCTCTCAGTGGCAGGATGAGCTCAGGTAATCTGATGAACTCACATTCAAACGGTTAACAAATCCGGCACAACGTCCGGTCTAGAAACCAGCTTGTTTTTCTTGTTATGAGTTATATAAACGACATGTGCTTATTTGACTCCTATATGTACATACTGAACGCTCATTTGAGTCTCGTGCCACATCGCGCGGCTATTATTGAACGTTGAGTCCCCCCCGGCAATCTTAAAATGTATATATTCTAGTCTGATTATGTCTGGATCATGGATTATTATTATTTTAAATGTATAATTAATACGAATTCAAATGGTATTTTTTCATTTTAAACCACTTCTACACACGTGCACCGGTTCTTGCTTGTGTACATTGTATAACCTACATGCATAAAGAAGTCCGTTAATACTTCACTACAGCTTCAGGGCGTGGAGGCACACCTACTGTCACAGAGTTGTTCTATCACATTAATAAACCGCTTGTGTCATTGCACTCCTCCACCAGACCCACGGTTGAAGCCACAGGCCACATGCATTAGGTTTGTGCTGCAAATATTCATAACAGTGCAACTGTAATGTCTGCATGTTATTCAAGGGTGATTGAGCTATTTTAACTCATTAAAGAGTCACCGAGATCTAAATATAAAGTTGCTTCTGGATGGGGAAAAGGTCTAACAATTAAATATTTAAAAAAGTAAAAGTGGAATTTCATTTTATTCCTTATAGTCATCCTGTGAACAAAAAGTCAAATATTAGGAATGGGAGAAATTAAAATGTCAATAATAGTTTTAATTGATGCATGTTACATTCAATACCCATTGTGATGCTCCCACACATAATTGCATACATACATAACTTTTCTCGCCATCTCAGATGAGGAATGCAACAGACGACTTGTAAATGCCTTACACTATCATATATTTACATATTTATCCTCTGCTTCTGTACATGGCAAATCTTTAAATATGATCAAACGTCAGAGGAGTAACATAGGATACAATGTATGACTGATTGTATGTAGTTTCTTTGAAGCAAATTTAATGTTACTTCTTCCTTCCAAAAAAAGGCATGTGCATAAAGCACCGTCATAAAAAGTGAGTCACACAATTAGACATGATAGGTTAAAAACTCCACGACGCCTCGTCTTCATTCATATTTCACAAGATAAAACTCTTCCTTCAGCAGGGTTTTCTTTCAAAATGCACAAAAGTACAAAAGGACATGTAAGGTAACCAAAGGGAATAGAAAATAAACATAAAATGTGCTCAGTGCATTAAGACTTTCCAATATAACAAAGAAACTAGAGGTGTTTGCCCTGTTCCATCGCTGTGATAAATAAATTCACATTGTTACAGGCAAACAGTGAGAGGGCTTGAATCAAACTAAAGTACAGTGAGTAAACAAAAGTGGAAAAAAAAAATTTGTGAAGCAAACATTTTTTTTGACTAAAACGTGTGAAGGCTAAACTGCACTTTCTGTCCAAACTGATTATATCCGCCAATTGGTTTAGAATTTTGTAAAAATACAGCTTTGATCAGCCAAAATGGAAGCTGTGTATATGCTGTTAGTGACATCGAGTGTGTTGGCCTTTGAGTACGTCACTAAAGAGTTTTTTCGAGGAGCAACACACTTTAACTGTGCTGGAGCTCTGTTTGGAAATTTCAACTTGGAGACTTCAAACCTAAAATGTCTTTGTGGTCATTTCATATTATCCCTGCAAACACCAAGTGCAAACTGCAGGAGCTTCTGTAACTACCGTCAGTATCAGTAAATTCAAACGTTACCAAGCATCAAGAGTAAACCAGTCCTAGGGTTCTTGACTGAGAAAATGCATCAATCTTTAAATGCCATGTATGGGGTTTTTAGGAGTGACTCACTCCTTGTAGTGTAAATGATTTGACTGGCCACACAGACAGACACAGACAGACACAGACAGACACAGACAGACACAGACGCACAGACACACACAGTTGTGAGATGGGATGACTTTCAGACTGGCACAGAGACGGCGCAGGTGTCAAAAATGACGGCCACATACAATGATAAAACGTAGGAGTCCTTGAAATCATCTGGAAAATAAAAAATATATAAACAGCGATATCTTGTGTGCTCAGCTGCTGCGATGGCCGAATGTGTGTTCGCGCGAGGAAGACTTCAGCAGGTGTCTGCGTGCTAGATGACAATTTGTTGTAAAATTATGGGTTAATGCTGTCAATCATTTCTTCTGTTCTCTTGAAGCCACTTGCCTTGAAGCATCAGCAGATGTATATTACAAAACATTTTTGTAAAGCTTACACGTTTATCTCCTTGGCAAAAATCCAACCATAAATCTGTTTGATTAGAACAAAAACAGATATGCAGATCTGGATTTTGGGACACAACTCTGTATTACCAAACCATCATGAAATTCAATCATATCACAGGGTTTGAAGGACAAACTTTTTACAATTTCAGAAAGGCCAACAGTTTAACTATTGTATTGCAGTTAAAGACGAGCAGAAACTCTTTTTGCCACAAAGCATGAACTTAAATGGGGAAAGACAGTCACTGTTGAGCTTCAGCCATTCAAATCTTCAATGAGTGGCTGCGACATAGAAATGCAGCTTTTCCCACCGTGGCATGGTTTTTGACACTTTGATCTCGGAGTCAAAGGCAGACAGTGTTGATATATGTATTCATATAAATAACAAAACAGTACAGTATAAATATAAAGATTCTGCATGTGTGTGTGTGTGTGTGTGTGCACGCACAGTTGTACATGGTGTATGAGTATAGGACAAGAGTGTGTGTATGTGTGTAAGTTGTTGTGTGCGCTTGTGAGCCAGTGTTAGGACAGGGCAGGGGAGGTTAGAGGTGAGGCTTTCCCTCCCCCACCTCGTGGAAGAGTGAGGTGTAAAACTCAGGCTCCAGTTGCTTGTTGCGGTAACGCTGGACAATCTCAGTTATTTTCTGCTTCCGCCTCACGTGAGGCGGGTTGTACAAGTCACTTTCCAGACGCTTCCGCCGGCACACGTTGATGACCGTTTGGCGCACAAGGAACCCTGGAAGGAGGAGGAGGCAGACACAGGAGCTCATCAGTCAAATAGGAACGTTTTGACACGGTGTACAAAAGGAATTTCATGAAATGGATGAATCCTAAAACAACTAATAAACCATGAAAATGTATCGCCACAGCACCTGCTAATAAGTTGCTGTGAAAACAAATATCCCAAATATAGTACAATAAATCTAAATCTAATGAGAAAATGATAAAAGTGAAGATAAAAAAACATTTTCCTAACTGATTTTTACTAAAAACACATTATATTATTTACTCTTGTACACTAATGTTTCGTAAAGCATCAACTATAGCTTACAACTGTGCCATCTGCTGGCCAAGAGTGGCATTACATGCATGGAAAAGCAGAATGAGGTTTATTATATTTTTCAAGTTAAAGTTATTTATCGGCATAGGCGAGATAAATGCTTAGCATTATTAACGTTATGGTAGTGCTAAACAATGACATTTGCACTAGCTTTCTCTCTTTATTTAGCTGACCGTAGCTCTTGAATGCTGACACAAGTTTATCTTAGAAATACAAATAACGCCCATGCCTTCTCCGCGTTACAAACCATAGCATTGAACAACAAAACAAACGATGAAATGGAGTTTGTTTGTCAAATGCCAACCATAAAATATTTATACGTGCATATTATTACTTCACTCAATGCTTCTAATAGATTCCCTGTGGAAACCTTGTTATGCATTAAGACCGTTCTTTCTGATGAGGGGGAAAGGATATGTGTGGTGGGGAGGGATAAACAAAGAGAGAGCCATGAGTCATTACCTAGTGCCCTGCGGCTGACCACCATGCCGTCCACCAGGGGAATTACCATGCCAAATTTACCCACAGCGCCGTGCAGCCGGATCCTGAAGAGTCCCGTCTTCAGAGGGTGGATGAAGATCAGAGGAACGTCCTTCTCTAGTAACCCTGACCTGCAGCGGGAACCAATAGAACAGAGCGGACGTTGATGGAGGTGATTTGACACTAACACTAGAACAATAAATGAATATACAATAATCTTTGAGAAAGCGTGACAATACAAAACACACACACACATTTTATCTTGACAGATCAGAATGCTATCACGTAGAAGTTAACTGAACTTAAGTGCCAATAGATTTTCACAAGAAACAATTATGCAGGCACAGAAACTGTGTCAAAGCCTGTCTGGGATTCTTAGTCCATTTCAATGTGTTCGAGGCCTGTGGTCCGTGGCCTCAGTTAACGTCAGTCTATCCACAGTCTTTACAACGCAGCTGCTGAGTAGCATGTTAACCTTAAATAGGGTGACTAAAACAAAAATGAATCATGTTTCACAAAAACAGAATGTTCCTTTATGCCACTTCACCCTCGTAACGGTCACCACAGCTGACACAGTTCCTTTTCTCTGCCTGCTTGTGCACACACCGTGCAAAAACAGGAAGTACAACATGCACTATGCGTTTGCTATCCTACATGCGAGAGCACATGCCGTTTTGCAGAATTGCTATTCTTTTTCCTTTTCTTTATTTTTTGCATCAGACCAAAACCGACTCATGAACCACATGTTCTTCATACTGGCAGCAACGAGTTTTGAGTGTGAACGTCTGAATACCTGCAGGAAGTGCTGTTGCTCATGCTAGCTTCCAAACCCGTGCTCGTTTCCGCCAAGAGATCAGACAACGGGAAGTTCTCTAAAAACACAAAAAAAGGACATTCATGTAGCTCAATCCATTGGTCACATACTTAAGATAAACGTTCTACAACCACATTTTAAGGCTACAGAGGCCAAGTACTTTTCACTAAAGTATTTTGTGTGGAGTAACGTACTGAACCAGAGAAAATGCACTCAAAATAAATAGAATGGAATATAATGTTTGGAGAGACACAATATAGTTTTCTCCACTAGTAGTCTCAAATGACACAACGGGGGAGTGGGTGGAGGGGAGTATGAATTAGTGTTAACTGCGCTAACAAAAAGTATGACTAAATATGTTCGTCAATACCCTTTTCCATGACTAAGAAGAGACAGTACTGACGTTATTAAACTAACTGTGACTATATCAACGTGCAATATTGTTGACTAAACTGTAGTTTAAAAAAATTAACTCTATATACTTTCATTGACCAATGCAACAACAGGGCTTGGGAGGAAGAACTAAAACTTGACAGAAAAAATTTGGTTGAGGTCGACTAAAAATGATGAAAACTGACAAGGACATTTGACACAGGAAACACAGCTGACAAAATGAACACTAGTATGAAGAGAATGTGCCTACCGATATCATCAAAGCGCTCCACCCAGACCACAAACACCTTGGTCTCAGGACCCAGTGGTGGGAAAGACTTTCCAGTCGATGACCTCTTTGTCTTCACCAAAGGACTCAGCTATAGAAATAGCACAATACGCAGTGAGTTTAAGCAAACGCTACATACGACAATAAGAAATCTTAATTAGCATACAGTCCAGATACACCATCGGTACCTTTTTGGCAGACTCCAGGTTTTCAGAATGGTTGGGGAACAGCTCCAGTGTGAGATTGGGTTGTTTGAGTGATCCAGGCACGGTTGCGTCTGCGTTGGTGTCTGCCTCCACTGTGGAGTCGCTGTGCACCGAGGACTCCTCTGGGAATCAACGAAACAAATGGCAACTCTGTCAACCCTGAATCCCTCACTGGGTTTTCATCATATACAATATCTATCCAGTCATACTCAAGGTAGTGAATACTGACCGGAATTTTCTGATAAAGATGGAACAACGAAGGCAATCTCTGTCAGCGCATCAGCGTAGTATAAAACTTTCTTCTCCCCGTTGAACACTGAACCTCCGGTGTCCTCAGGAGTAGATGCATCCTCTACAGTGAAAACAAAAAGCAAAAGTTCAGAATCGACTTAGTTACCACAAATATCCAACCTGTAGATGAGTAACAGATGCCCTGATGTGCATTACCCGTTTGTTGGAAATCATTGCTGTCGGAGCAGGAGTTGAGGGACCAGCTGGTATCTAGGTGTCCCGTCCACCCTGGGTGGCGTCCCACGTCCACAGGCCAGCCCAAGGACAACAGGAACTCCAAAAAGTGGGGCTGGACGCTGGACGATGACTCCACATTCCTCAGGATCTGATCAAGCAAGCACAAGACAGCCATTCTCATTCAGAGATGTTTTTACACGTTAAAAGGTCAAATTCTAAATTCAAGCCAAATTCTAATTGTAATAAAATACAAGCAAAACGTGTCAATCCCTGTACAGTATACCGTTTTATTTTATACTAAATATGTTTCGAATCCCCTTACCTCAGGGCTGCTTTTCTGTCCAGCCCTCACATAGAAAATGAAGACCGTGTCAAATGGTCGGCAGGGAAGCAGGTCCAGGTAGCTGATGTCATCAAAAAACCCGGGCAACGATGACTCCAGGCCAATCAGATGAGGAGGTAGACGACTGTTGTTGGGCTCCTATCAAATATACATACATTCTAAATGAACTATATTAACAATAGTATTCACATATACATCATTAATACTTTATACATTACAGTATCATTATCAATATTCACATCATTCATTCCACAGACTTAAATAGAGTCACAATGCAAACGTACAGATTAAAGTTAAGTGTAAACAGATGGAGGACTTGTACACAATGTTTGATATTGGCAGAAAATGTTTTTCGGAACTTCAATCCAAGAGACTTGCTCCTCGGCCATGATCAGACAAATTATGTTTACCAACCTTAAGCGCCTCCAGAGACAGAAAGCCAAAGTGGGAGAGGAAGAGGCGTGCTGTCTGGAACTCCTGCGAGGGCGGAGGGGGTTTGCAGTCTGTCTGTGGGTCGGGGTAAGGCTTGGACTTCCAGATTTCTTCGCTGTGCCGCTCCAAAGCGTTCTCATACTCCATCTGCTTGGTCATCAGAATACGAAGCTTGTCATGCTGCAGCTCCAGCTAAAAAGAAGAAGGGGATGAGGACATTTTAAGACTTTCAAAGAGGCTCACCATCCAAATACTTGAGATGCCACCTCCCAAAGTTGATATGAAAAGAAGCACATTTTAAAAACACTGATATCAGAGATTTAATTGGGAAAAAAACATTATACTTTAGGTAACCTGTACAATTTAATACAATCCAGTACAACAGTCTTTTTGAAGCTTTTAATGTGTCACTGTGTCAGAGAGGTATTGATTCAACTCTATGGTCATTTTTCAGATCTTGGTTTTGGATTAAAAGCTTCAAATAATAAAAGGTCATTGCATTGGATGGAGAAACTGCACATCATCTAAAATCATCATGTTTCCCACCAAACCAGACGATTTGACCCTTTTTCCCCCCCAGGAGACAATTAAGTGAAATGTCATCTCTCCAACAACTCACGTGTGGGAAATTACTGATCAGTGCATTTGTAGCTCTCGAACCATCCTGCCAGCCCATACAACACACCTGAGTTTGCATGATAACAAATAATATGAGTGAATACTTTACTCCATGGCTCTATTTTAGCCATGACATTAACAATCTTATTTTAGCTTGAGCCCGAAGTAGAATCATTCAATTTGCTATTAGTCATCATGTGGATACAAGATCAATGACAGGGTTCTACAGGAAGCGACTCTCACCTCTTTACTGACAATGTCATCCAAGTCAGGAATACTGACATCAGCTTTGACAAGCGGAATCTTATCCACCTCTTCGGGGAAGGGCCTCTGCTTCACGTTGTACTTGATACCCACACCATTATTGGGCGTTGGACGGCCCTCGGGAACAAATACCTGCTGTAGAAGGAGAGAAGTGGACAGATATGGAGCAGAGTTGTGTCATCGACGAAACTGATGTGGAGGTTTTACAAAATAAAAATTAAAGCAGGTCATTTTAACAACATTCCTGATAGAGATGCACCGATCGATCGGCTACCAGTCTCATATATACGTTTTGTTGCCGGTCAAATTTGCATACATGTGCCGTATGGTGGTTTTACGTCGCACACACACAGAGGCACAGGCAGTAACGTCACACACATGCATGTTTCGCACATAGCGGCAGCCACACAGACACACACACCCACCCACATCATGTGGTCAGTGTGGAAGTTCTTCAGCGCGAGTGAAGAAGACATAAAACTCGCAATTTGTAACACCTGCAAGTCCAAAATAAGCCATGGAGGAAATTACATTAAAAAGGGAAACTTTGCTGATTTTCAACCGGCTTTGCATCGTTGGTGAGCGAGGAGCTCCGATCGCAAGTAACGGCAAGCTGAACATCGTTCATTTGCACACACCACCCACATTGCAACGATACAAAGCCGGTTGAAAATCTGCAGTTTACCAGTGTGTTGTTATATAGATATGTTGAACCTTTTTTCTTCTGAGAAAGTAAAACATGTTAGATAAAGTGTGATCTACTGCTATTCATTTTCAGTTGGAGTGGCAGAAGGTCCTATAACTTGGTGCCATTGCAAGAAATGCAAGTTATTTAAATGGTCAATGTTTTATTATGAACATACAATTGAATTTGAAATTTTTCAGAGGAAAAGACTTGGCACTGTTGGAGAAAAATCTGAATCGGCAGGTCAGACTTGAAACAAAATCGGCCAAGAAAATTGAAAGAAAAAAAAGAAAACGGTGCATCTCTAAGTTCTAAAGTGGTAATGTTGTAGTCGTCTTTCGTGATGCAGTAAACTACAGCGAGATCTCACCCTCTGATTGGCCCGAGCTCCTCTGGGTTGGTGGAAGAGCTGCATGGTCCAGGCATGTCTGCCAGCCGTCCCTCGGATCAAAACTGTCACCGATGGACTCGGGTCTGTGAAGACAGAGATGCTCTCAGTTATGAAGAAACATGAATGGCCTGTTGGTAATTGATTCTACTTTACTAGTGCTTGGTACAGGGCGGGTGGTACAGTCTCTACTTGTACATTAATAATGAACCAAGTAACCGTAATCATCCTCAATATCTCAATAAACTGGTATAACGTCAAGGACAGTTGATGAGCTACTGACTCTGCTCATTGCCGAGGGGTTGCTCCAGCATGGCGAGGATGACAGAGTTGTCCAGGACAAAGTAGCGGAAGTTGCTGGCTCCTGTGGCACTGAGCCTGGCGTAGCGAATCAGGGTGTCTTCATTCAGCAGGCTGCAGGTGGAGGCAGGTCCGCTGGGGGAAGGAAAAGCCCCCAACACCTGCATGATACTGGGGGAACACCACAGCAAACTAGGTCAACACCGACAGCACGTTTACCTTTCTAATAGTCGGAGGTGTGCTGTGTGGAGGTTCAGCAGAAAGTCTGGGGAAACTAGGTCATTGTATCAGAAGAGAAATAGAACAAATACATAATTTAGTACAACGGCTAAGAATAGTCCAACCGAGTTACATAATTATTGTTGTAATGAACTTTTCTTTTATTGTTTTCTAGGGTGCTAGTTAGCCAATGCCCTGACAAAAGTTTATAAATATTTTGTGACATCATCACCCTAAAACATTAATAAAAAATACTCAATTCGAATAAAGTGATTTATTGGATTAAATGAGGTAGTCCTTTTTTGAATTTGGAAATGATTACATCCATCTTCTCAATAAATGTTGTCTTTTGTACTTTACTACGCTCTGGAGCTATTGGAAATGTTTGGATCACACAAGTAGAAAACAATCCTATGCAGCCACCACTGGAATCTAATTCCAGCTCTTTATAGCCTGGCATTCCTGTGCCATACACTGCTGTCTGGATGTCACCGTGACACAGGTGATGAAATGGTGATGGTTACTGTTTTATGCAAATGTGTTACAAAAAGTCTTAAGTGGTTATATGCAAAGGAGATCTCCTCCTATACACAGGTAAATACCCAACAGCTTTTCTTTAATATACACAGACAAGACACAAACCAATATAAAAGTCAATTATAGCTAGAGCAGAGTTTAAAGTTTAAATAACAAGATAAACCAAAGAGCATTTTGAAGATGCAGATTGTTAAATTGAAAGTGTTACAGCATCTTAACTATATAAAAAAAAAAAAAAAAACTGTAATTTCAGATCCATACTGTAGAAACTTTGAGGAATCTCACCAGGACAAAGTCGCCTCAGCAGCGTCCTTCACCCTCATTGAAGCTGGGTTGTGCTCCTTCTCCCCTTTATGTCTGACTTCCAGTTCCTGTCGGGACTTGCTGCCAGAGATTCCCAGCTCCACAATCTCCAACACCTCTACCAAACAATCCTGATCCACAAAAAGAAAATGATGAAAAGGGACAAAGCCTCAGCGCAGTTCATATTTTCCTTTCCACATAAATGAAGCTAGGCTTAAACAATTGTGAATTTTTCGTATGTTCTTGGTAGAAGTTACATTTTACCAAACTAAAGCCTATCCCTCTCTAATCAAACAACATATCTGAGGGGAAATTATTTACCTTCTCATCCAGCATGTCAGGGTGTTCTGTGAGCCACACGCAGAGAAACTGGAAGGCAGCTACAATCATGGAGTGGAGGTCTCGAGACTGAAGAGGAGCTGGACGGCTACACTGGTACACAATGTAGCCACATATAGAGCTGACGGCACGTTTACGGTCTGAAGAGTCTACTCCCACCTTTACCTGGTGAAGACATGAACAAAAAAATACAGGAAAATGTATTACACAAGCCACATTACAAAATTCTTCATTTCATGCACTTGTGAAACATTTTGGCTTTGGTGTGTAAGTGACTGGTTGTTACACTCAAGTACAACACGTTTGATTATTTGTAGTTTTAAAGTTAACTCACTGTATTGCTAGAATTAGCATTTATGTAAATTTGAAATGTAAGCTCAACGTTGCCTTTGCCTCTTCTCACTCTGCTCTCCTCATTCTTGTGATATCAATTGCCAGATATTTAAAATCTATATCCAATTGCTCTCCATTTCATTAGTGAGACCTTATTGGGAAACTGACACAGGTGACAGCAGTGTTCTAGAAGGTGCACTAGTTAAGTGGGACAAGCGTTACAGCCAGTACTGGGCAGAGAAAGTGCCGGCTCTATCCATGAGCTGATCTCATTCTGGTAATGGGTGGTATTGTGTCGACAGTTTGAGGGAAACTCCCTTGTGACTTGGACATTTCTGACTCAGAAGTTGACACAAACGCCCTGAAAGCACCATTAGGTTTATTCTGTGAGGCTATACTCATTTGGGCAGAAGGCGCACTAGGTAAGTGGGACCAGGGGTAAAGATTGAGTTAAAATGCCATATAACAGGTTTAGTTTCCATCGGTATCCATGGTAACAGGAAGAGACTTTCAGTAAACCTGATTTAGGGGTTTTACTGAGCATTGTTCTTGGAGCAGAAAATCTATGATTTTCCTGTAAAACGAGTGTTGGTTGAAGTGGCAATGCAGCAGCTTCTGCTGGTTGAGACATTGGTGATCGTCTAATAGTCTCACCCTGGCCTGGCCAGCTAGTAATGATTGTAGATAGTTACACATCGTCTCTGTGGTGTTCGGACAAAGTACCTTTACCTTGGCAAGCCCAGCCAGCAGCTCCAGGGCAGCCAGTGAAATGCTCATGTCTTGCCTCCACTGGGAGTTGAGTCTCTGAGTGACCAGGTGGATGCTGCGCACCAGCAGGCCCGCCGCCGTATCTGGAAGAGCTAGACCATATAACACCCAGAAATACCAAACACCGCGAAGAATAGTGCAAAGCAGGATTCAGGCATAACAGCTATAGTATACAGCACAGCAGGAAAAAGTCCTTAGATATGGCTTGGTATTATTGAAAACATGCATTAGAATAGAGTTTGAAATCAGTACAGCACACAAACGTTGAGAAAAATTCAGGTAGACTGAAATATAGATAGGAAATAAACTGCTGCGTAATAGGGCTGAGCGACCAAGTTTTGACTTAAAACTGTTTTTGGAAAAATCACTGCAAAGTAAAGTAAAGGCTGACTTTGTGTTCAACAGGAATGTAAATAATTCCAGAAAAAAAGTGTTAACTAGTGGAAGTAACAGAGCCTTAAGTAAAGGCTGCGACCCAAGTAGAATTCTTCTCCTGCCTCGTTCCCATTTCTTCCCTTAAACTTTATTGTTGTTACTTTTGTCCCATCCAGAGTTATTACTTCTCAAGCTGACCATATCCATTTCAGAGTTTTTACATAAAGAACCTGAGGATGGTAATGCTTTTAAATGAAATTTAGTTGAGGCTTCTGTATTAAACCTCTCTAGGTTGTAGATCTGGCTCCATTTTTGTTTGTTTTCCCTATATGTATGATTAGCAAAAAATCCCAAATCATGCTGAATTGGCTACAGCATATGTAGCAACTCTCTCCAGACCTCTGCCCACTCACAAGTATTGTTTTTCCTGTCTAATACTGAGCCTCACAAAACAATGTAACGTCCCATCCCACAGGAACCCCCTCCCCCGCTCCCATTTCCTGCAGGACAAAGTTGGCCATTATCAGAACAGTGTTCAGTTCACAATGTCCAATACATTAATTTAGTCAAACATCGCAAAGCCCTACTGAGGAAAAGACTAAATCTTTGAAATGCTTTTGATTGGGCAACATTGTTGCAACCAATCAATCAATCAGAGACCAAAATCAATCAATCAATCGGCAGGCAATCCACACGTCTGAAAAACAGCATCACAGCAAATAACTTTGGTATCACCTACAAAGACATTTTACCCAACGCTTCTTAACTCTGCATACCACTTTAACCACGTAAGCTATGAAGGACAAATGTGTTAATTCAACAAGTTACATGTTTTGCAGTGGTCAGCAAGCAGGTACTGAATACATGAAATAATATCCCAGACAGCCTGTTATGCACGATCTGCCCAAAGCTGGCAGGAATGTGTTAATTTAGCGAGCACAAGGAGGGGTGTTAGTTTGCGTGGAGCAGCGGTGTGTCTTACCGTAGTCTCGAAGCAGGGCCTGGACAGGACGCTCAGAGTCCGGGCTGGTGGCCTCCGTGCTTCCCCCGCTGGTGAAACTAATGCCACTGTTGGTACGGCTGTGACTCTGACTCCTCATAGTCATGTGACTCCCATCTATACTCCCCTATCACCACAAAAACACAACAATCTTCACGTCCGGTCCATCACACTGCTTCTAGGATTATAAAAAAGCTAATTGTTCATCCGAGCCTTACCGTTTCAGTCTGTGCACCGATGGACTCCAACAGTGCCGAGTCTTGGACAATATTTAGCATTGCACCTGAGAGGGGAGGTCAATAATTAAACAATACATCAAGAAATAGACTTTAACACAGTCCAAAAATAGTTTAGGTCAGCAAAGATACTGCACAAGTAAAAGGCTGCAGATACCCAGGATGAGCTGTGTGTTGGTGGGGTCAGTCTCAGTCTGAAGTGCTCCTATGAGGACATTGACGAGACGTAGCCTCAGGGACAGGAAAGACACGGGCTGGTCATGAGGCCACCCATCCTCCTCGTTGAACTTTCCTTCCAACAGAACCTACAGCACAAAATCAATGTGGTAAGGAACCCAGCGTGCTTGTTTTTAACTGCAAGTGCCTTGAAAATGTTTCAACAAGGATTTCACATAAGCTTAGGGAAAAGCTGCAATGACAAATGATTCACTTCATACCGCAAACCCAGACGCATACTAAATGCTGCACTAAAGTGGTAGAGTTAAAATAAATAAATGACCAGACACCAAAGCTGTTACCTCTGATTTGATGTTGCCAAAATGATGTGGCAATGGCAGCATCGCAAGCAGGATGTTGATGGAGGCTCTCCTCAGGTCGGTAGGATTTACGTATATCTTGAATTTTGACAGCTCCCTGTTCGGAGTAAAATAAATCATCACAAAAAAAATCATAGGGTCTGAGACTGTTATACAATAAATAAAACATGCTGATTACATTGTAACTCATCAGAAACCGGTCTAACCTGTCTGGTACAATAGTCTCCAGGGCCGCAATGAAGTAGGGCACCACCACGTTGATGCCCTTCAGGTCAGTACAGAAGAGAGAGGAAGAGTTGAGAATGATAGACGCCAGAACTGGTCTGCAGATAAAATCGGAGATCTGGAGACCCTGAATCAGCACCATGTAGAACCTGCAGAAAGAGAACGAGGAATAGTTGTACAGTTTAAAATCGGCTAATAGGCTGATGCTAGTTTGAATTAGAATTTGGGATGATATTTTTTTTTAATTTTACTACGTTACCTGGACAGGTAAACAGGCAGAATATCTTCTCCAGTTTTCTTGCTACAGAAGATGCGACAGAGAGTCCCGCAGGCCTCCGCTCGTCCTGCCTCGTAGCTCTCTGGGAACTCGTTGGCATCAAACATGGGGTTGGACACCATGGAGTCGGTGGACATTTGGGAACCCTTCCTTCTCAACTCCAGACCTACTTGGGTGGCTATCGCTGTAGAAAGTGCAAAGAGACAGAGAATGAAAGGACCCTGAACTGTAATGTGGTCATTAGTATACATGCATGTATGAGAAACAAGGCAAACATAGATATGTAGCTAATATATGCACAATACAATACAAAGGAAACATAGTAAAAATTTGGACAAAAGCATCATAAAGCAGACATTTAATCGCTATCACAACAAGAGAGACTTCAATGACTGCAAACACACACTCGCATCATTTAAAAGCATTCAAAAAGGGAACTCTGACACAAAGACATTACCACCTATCACTGGCACAAAGTATGACCATGTGTAGCATGCTGGTAATAAAATGTTTTCATTTGCAAGACCACAAAGCGAAATCCCTGTGTCAGCTCCCTCGCTGTTGCAATTATATGACTTTCACTCAAGGTACAGATCATTCACTTCATGCATTGAGGCACCAAACCAATAAAATCATAACTCAAGTGAACGGACAATACAAAAATGAAATTATACAAACAAAACATTAATGCTGAACTTGAGGGGGGTCTGAAACTAAATAATAAGGATTAGTGTGACCAAAAAGAAAAAAAAAAAAAAAAAAAAATGAGAACTTAAAATACAGGGTGGCGTTGTCACAAACTGGCAACGTTATGGTCGAGACAAGTGGTCAGTTGGTGAAACCCATTCCATCACCTTTGGAGAAACGCTGAGAGAACGCTGGTGAAACGTTTATATTTTTATATATATATATATATATATATATATATATGAGACAAGCAGTGGGAACAGAAAACAATGGCGATAATGGCGATGATCATGAGGAACTTAACTAAGAAGCAGGAAGAATTGTCAAAGAAACGCAAATCAAGTGAGGAAAAAAAGAGCTGCCGTTCCTACTTACAAGATTTATAAGAAAGGAGAATTTGGATAAAAGAGGCTGCAAGATAACAGAAATAGTGGAGAGACACAAAATCAAAGCATATCCAATATTTTAGGATCAATTCATATCAGGCATGAATTGTGTTTATTTATTTTTTGTTCTCCTCAGTACATGACTTTTGACCTATTACAACTCTTTAACATTAATCAGACATGGTGGACACATGCAGGACACTACACCAAAAAGAGAAAAATAAATGGAGAGATAATGATGAGCCAAATTTCTTCCCAAAAACAAATTACTCTATGTACTGTCATTGACTCCTCTAGCGATGATTTTACCAATAAAATGGCTGTATGAAGTCCTTAGCATATGATTGTAGTCTATATGCAATTTTAGCCAGGTTTAAATAGTTGGTAGATGTAAATGGATTAGAAATCAGATGGAAATCTCATACTAGGCCACTTCTAACCAAGCCCTCCACACACAAAGAGGCACCAAGAAGTTTCAGAGAAAATGGTGAAAAAAGGAAAGGATATCCCCACGGCATACAGTAAAAATAACACAGACAAGAAAAAAAACAAATATAACTCCACAAAAACATGTACTAACGAACAGCAATGATACACCCACCTGCCCATGCATAAATATAACGCTATTAACCAATCGCCTCGCTTCTTACCGGTCATGCTGGGGTCTCGGCTGAGGCCGCTGTGGAGCTTACAGTGGACCAGTGCGGCGTCGAAAAGCCACTGGCCGAACAGGTTGAGGATGCTGTTGACCTTTGGCCGAGCTGGGGCCGGCAAGGGCCGAGTCTCCCAGCTGCTCTGGTTGGGGCTGGAAAGCAGGGTCGGGGAGGACGAGGTTTGCTGCTGCTGTTGCTGCTGGGATGCTTTGGTTGGTTGACTACCACTGCCCTGCAGGGCGGGGAGGGATATCTGATTAGGCTGTTGACAACATGACTAGTGTAGATCACACACAGAAAGGATGAGCCCATTTCTGACTGGAACTGAATTTGTTGGTGACAGTGTTCTCTGGGCCTTCCTTGGCACAAATCTGAATACATTTTCAAAATCGGTCAAACAGTTTGGCTAAAAAGTGAGTTTTTCTTATATATCACTACATGTCTTTGGGCACATGTTTTTTCTTTAATAAGCACAATCAAGTATGTGGCATCTCTGAACTCATAACAAGTTGAATATCAAAGACATGCACACATATTCAGTATTTCATATGGATGACATTTAATCAAGACAAAGTGTTTTCCCTAAAAGAAATGTGACTATTGGTAAAAGTGTGATTTTTCATGTGATCTAAAAATGTTGTACTGTTAGATACTTGCCCAAGGTATGTCCGTACCAGATTTCAATACTTTAGATCAATCAGAACAAATGTTGTGGCATTTTCCCTTATCATACTGAACATAACAACGGTGAGGTAAAAAGATTTCTTGTGATTTTTTCACTTAAATATACAGTAGGACAAAACAAATGGCTGGAGATGTGATAAACACACTGATTTGGACTGAAGTATATTGTTTTCTTGGATAAAAATCTTGGCTTGTGTAGCTTTAAAGAGGCAACAAAAATGTGTCACGAATGTATCGGCCCTGTTCTGTCTGTAGATCAGCTGCAAATAATGTCACAAAATAAAATAAACGCAACCTAAACTTTTTCTAACTCCACACTTACTGTTTGTTATGGTTTAATGTAACACTTACAGTTGAACTCTTGCTTGTGGTTTTGGTGACCACTGTATGGCGCTGCTTGCGGCTGTGAGGGGGGGTGGTGTTGGTGATGGAGGGGGGCGGAGACATGCTCATTCTGTTGACCGGTGTGGGCGGAGCACTGTCAGCTCTGGGACGTGATATACCTGTGGACACGAAGGTAAAATAAGCCGGGGACTAAAGTTTGTGTTTTCCCCTCCATAGTAAGGAGTAGAAAGATTTCAGATTAGCAAACAAGAAAAAAAAATCTTCATCCTCCAGTGGACAGACTTGCTATGGTTAAATTGAATCATTTGAAGCCATTTCCACATTTCTAATGTTATGAGAGAGAAGAAAATGACGTGGCTTCAGAGTCTGTGACTTGACTATAGACGGAATTTTCATTCGTGCACATGCAAGACATTGGTTAGATACGAATCACGAATAAATGATATCCCTCCATCTTGATTTTGCTTTTGGCCCTTTGTTGATGATCTCGTAGGTTAATCTGAATGTCGTTAATATGATCACCACCAATAAATAGTCTCAATCATATGCCCATCTCATTATATGATGTATCAGCTGATGTCTGTACCATGAGAGAGCAGCACTGGACAAAAAGAGAACACCCTCTCTCGTACATCTCTCTTTTCAACAGAGACACCTACAGTGTAAAGAGAAAAATCACATCCACATGTTTCTATTCAAATGTTTAAACAGGTATTACTGACTGACATCCTCCATCTCGATTTTACTCAGGAGTGCTGCCCAGAATAACAACTGTAAAGGAGTAAAAATGTTATAAGAAATGAATACCTGAAACAGCTGTGAATTGTTTAAATGACTTTCAGTGCATATTACCATTTTCAGATGTTTTAATGGATTTTTACTACCGTCCAGCCACACCTTAGTATTTATTTGGTTTCATTATAGTATGAAAATGTATTTATCAACTTGAAAATTGCTTGAGATCACAATAAATGCCATGTCTGCTTTTGTCAAAAGGAAAATCTCTTTTGCATGAAGGTAGGAACAACTCATTTCAAAAACCTAAAACAAAACATCATGCAGTGCAAAATGAGCAGTAATGTTAACATGTTTTGTAGTACTTTGGCAAAAAAACAAAAAAACACTCCCACTTAATTGTCCCATGACTGAGCTTTTCAATTGAACTCTTACCTAAAAAGGCGTCCACTAAGCAGCTGATGCCCCTCATGGCCCTGAAGAAGATCTGGGGTAGCTGTTTCAAACACGGATGCAGCACCACTTCATGAGGGATACCGCTGGAGTTAAGAAACTGTTCCTGAAACTTTGGAGTGGTGCTCACTATCGCAGGGTTGCTCAGGTCCACTGGGTTGCTAGAAACAAAACAGAGAAATAGCAAATTTGTGGATTAAGCAAAGCGCTTACAGATGCCGCTAAAGCGGATTTGGACATACATCTGATATTTGATTCTCCCGTGGTTTGGTTTTTATAGACAGGAAGAAGAGTACATGGAGAGGGTGAGTATTTGGTGATGAGGGGGAGATATGAGATACTTCTTCAGTTCTACTCTGTCCCTTAGAACGCATGAACAATCATCGCTGTCCATTAGAGTTAGTTTGATGGGGAAAGAACATCTCTTTTCCAGATTAGAACCCAAGAAAATGAGGGCCCACACTAAGGCCCTTTAAACATAGTGTCGCATTAGCCAGCTAGAAATCAATGTGGACAAGACAAAAATATTTGATTATCTGCAATACAAAACAAGATCTGAAATCAGGGCCAGTTTCACTTGATGACCAACATGTTTAAACTGTGGAAAACGTTAAAACTCTTGGTACAGTTCTGAACACCCAGGACGAGTTTCTTTAAGAAACGCTGTGGCCTCAGTGTCAGTCAGACAATATTAGAACTAGAGTACAAAGCTATTGTTGAGAGTGTTTTAACATTTTTCATCCTTTTGCCTGCTACAGTCACTTAAAACTGTAGATCTAAGAATAAACGTTCAAGGATTGTGTTAATGGAAAGCTAAATTGTTGGCAAACCACAAAAGCCTTTGACTCAACTTTTTCCACAAAAAGGGTGAAGAAGAAAGGGAGGAGTATCGAGGCTGATAGCTCTCATCTTCTCTTCAGCTAGTTTGAGCTCTGTGGGGCGCTATGGTCTCTCTGGCAATTAAAAATTAATTTAAGAAGTCCTTCATCCCAAGTGCAATCAATAATCTCGACTCAAAGTGACTGAGTAGATGTAAGCCACAGACATTGTCATGAACTGTTTTAATGTGTAATACGACCTTGTCTATGTGATTGTTTTACTAACTGCTGTCTGCTTTTTATGTTGTCGTTTCTTGTGTTTTGTGAGCCAAAGACAAATGTCCTCCCTAGTGGACAATAAAGATGTATTCTATTTCTATTTATGCACCTCAGCATGTGGAGAAAGCGGTACCACGTCTGTGCCACACAGTCATTGTCCATCTCTAAAGGAATCAGGCTGGCATCTTCATCAGGAACTTTAAAGGGTGGGAAGGATGGTCCGTGGGTAAAGCGCAAGAGCCTGGATTGAAGAAGTGAGACAAGAGTACACAGATTATTAGACACAGTAGAGAACACGGACACTTACTTTGTTATTTATTACAGCCAATATATTTCCCCACTTCAGAGGCTTTTATTCAAATTTAGGTTTGCTTCTCCTCCCTGTAAACACAGGAGTTAAAAACAGGTTAGACAAGCTAAGTGACCAATTATCTTAACTTTTACCAAACAACTCAATTACACCCCAAGCACAAACAAAACTCACTTTTAGTGACAAACTGTATGAAACCTTTTATTAGCACTAAATCCAAGTTGACGTTGATGCCTTTCTAACCTGGAGGTCAGGGCACAGGCCACTCTGCTCCACTGCTCTACAACAGGAGGGTGGTGTCTCCAGTTGGCCAGCATCTCCCTTGCTGTCTTCCAATATGGTGGCGTGGGAAAGCAGCGGGCACATGCAAGTAACCACACCTCAAACAGCACCGCCATCAATTTCTCTGCCAGTTTTTCTGCCACGCCAACTGAAAGATATAAAAGGTGATTATGGATGTTAGTAATCATCATTAGTGACTTACTAAATACGGCAAGGTTGGTGTAGGAAAGGGCAGTGCGTACCTCCAACCGTGGGCGCGGCAAGTAATGTGTCGTTGATGCGAAGCAGAAAGAGCAACAGCACCTCCCAGGTCTCCCTCACCATGGAAACAGACTCTCGTGCCAACTTCTGGACTGCAGTCAGAACCTGCTGGCAAAGCCTGATGTGGTTCAGACTGTGCTGCTCAGGCCTGGAGGGAGAGATGGAGGGTTTGACATGAGGGGGTAAGGAGGAAATCAGAGAGAAAGTGTAAAGAAACAGCAGTCAGAGATATGTGTAGGACAGTCATGGTGCAAAAACAAATTTAAATTGAATCTCATCATTCTGTTAACATTTTCGGACATACCTTGGTACAAAGACGTTGTAGAGATGTTTGAGGATGGTCTGGACGTACATATTAGGCTCCTTGACAACAGGCTGAGGCATCGAGTCCCTGGGCGACACCAGGGCCATCATCCAGTCTGTGTACACATCCACACACAGCTTCACGGTGTCCCCCTCCAGGGGGAGGGTGAGGCCATAACACAGCACCTCCATGGTCCACTTCACCTGGGAACAAAACAGTTTTCATTCAAGTCAGCGAATGTTTTTAAAGTTATTGGTTTATTTTGTAGCATTTAACTAAGTAGCATATTGCTGTCAAGGAGTCCTGTATCCCACTGTACATGACGGAGACAATGACAGCCCCCAAAACACATTTCAACAGTGTCATATTCTGCAAATGCTGCTATTCTTTTGATATAATTCGATGTTTTTATGTCTGTCTGCACTAAGTGAGTAAGCATAAGGAGTTTAGCACATCGGATTTATGGTCTCATAACAAGGAGGGACAAAGGTTTAGGGCAAGAAGATGACAGCAATAACCATACACTACCTCTCCAAACCATGTTTTTTAGTTTCCTGCTAAATCAGAAACAGACCAGATCGACATTGATGTAAATATATTAAAGACGACAGTAAATACAGGAGATGTCCCCACTATGTTTTCTTGCCCATGATCCAGATTAAATCCAGATGGTCCCTTAAATGGTAAATGATCTGCCAATACCAAGTTCAATCCAAGGTTTTATTTTTCCTACATAATACAGCTACATACTAAAGCCAGCCTTTATTAAAAGCCGGGATACTGTAACAGCCCTCCTTTGACAGTTTCCTGCATTATTTTGCTTAACGTCCTACAGTGACTTGTATAGTATTCAGGCAGTGTGGATCAGTAAGTGGCAGAGAGGTTTATCTAAGCGTCATCCTCAGCATGAAGTGAAGTTCAAAGCAACAGCAGCACTTCAGATGTATGGTGCACATGAGAAATATTGCTGAAATATTTTTGATCCCAACACAGCTCCTCTCACATCCCTTCCTGACGCATGCTTGCCGTCATAATATCATTAAGTGAAACTGCTGGCTTGCTGTGAGCTCTGCGGTGTGTTAGCAAACAATCCAGTGTTTTATCAGAGCACAAGGGATACTTTTCTGACAGCCGGTGTATACGAAACATACAAACTAAAAAGGAACAAAAATGGCTTTTTATAGCCAATACCAATCTCTCAAAATTGGTCTTGATCCTACAAAAGGGTTCAGGATATCCCTATTAAACACACTAATATTGTTTATCACTACATTTATACTGTGTGCTTCAATGGCTTTAAGATATGAAAATAGCCATTCACAAAGTTTCTTTTGCATAATCCACACACAACATGTAGAGAAAATGAACATATGCATAGGTACCCAAACTGTGTTCACCTTCGTTAACATGCAAGTTCAAGTGAAGGGAGGGGGAAGTGTCTGTTGTGTTTCAGGCCGAAGCCTCCTGCAGAGAAAGGAGAAGCTATCTCTGTAGCACTCCATCAGTCACGCCTTTATAACGCTAGAGTAGCTACACCAAAGATACTCCTAAGTAAAATATGACAGCCCTACTGGGATTTGCCTAATGGAATTTTAAATGGACTTTAAGAGCATAAGAAAAAAAAAAAAGGACTCTGATCTCATGAGATAACAATTTTACTCTTTGGCTTTAATGTCAAACATTACATCAGGGCAAAATCAGGGTCTACACACATACTATCATCCCCACAGTGAAACACGGCGGTGGTAGCATCATGTCATGATTTTAACGGCAGCAACTGGGGAGCTGGTAGGGATTAAGGAAATGATGAACGAACCAAAATACAGAGAGGTATTTAAATAAATCCTGCTCCACAGTGCATGCAACCTCATGGCACAAGGACAATAACACAAAGCACAGATCAAACATAGCACTGGTCTTTGTCCAAAAGTTGTCCATGATATACAGATGCATGATATACAGAAACACAGAAATGCTTAAGTGCAGATAGAGAAGGAAGTAAGGAAGGAAGGAAGGAAGGGAAAGTAAACTGCCTGAATCTGTGTGCAAACCTGATAATGACATACTTTGTACACTTTCCAAACATTTCTCTTTTACTTTGCTTTGTAATTATTGCAAATAATGTTCAGACTTCAAAAAGAAAAAGTTAATTTCATCCAACTAAAACTCACAATAAAATATAAAAAAGTGAAGGTGTGCAAATAGCAGAGTGCAGTTACTTTTGATCACACCTACCTTGGTTGTTACATATTGTTGATATGGTGATATTGACAATATATTATCTGATCTGTATGTAAACTGGAGGTGCCCTCTGAATTCAGTGGGCAAGAGCCAGCAGCCAAAGTATTTTTGATTCTGACTTCTTACTGTATATGTTAAAAGCCTCTAAGCTTACATGCAGCTTACATAAGGCACTTAAGACAACACCAGCAATGTAGGAGGCTGCTCCTTTAGGGCGATTACTGCTCAAAACAAATTACAGCATGTCATAGCAAACGATAACCGTGGAGAGCGAAAAATAATTAGAATTTATTAACTGTGGAGACACTAAGCAGTATGTCCACTCAAATTATTTGCATTTAACAACTGATATTAGTAGCTTAACCTCAATTAAAGAGATTAGACGCCTTGAGTTTTTACTAACCATAACCCTATTGCATAGGCAGATTTTTTTTAGCAGCAAGTAGCATCACTACATGCAAATATATCTTGACATTAATGTTTTTACTTGAATATTCCTAATAAAATGGCAAGAAAATGTGTTAACCCCATCGGTGTGGTATACTCTGAACTCTTGCAACTTGTGCTGTCTGAAATACATGTTATGATGAAGTCATGTCGTAATACGCTTTGAAGCGGAAAGGCTTTCTAAAGCTTTGTTGATGGAACTGGCAGCTTGGCAGACTACCAAGGCGTTAACGTTGCATGTCAAACATTGTATAGTGCATACACAGAGCTAAGATACAGCAGCGTTTCTCACCTCCTTGTCCGTCTTTAGGATGTTTTCTGTGGCGACAGGGCTTACAGCTGTGCCCAAAGGCTTGACCACAGCATTTGCCACCTCCGTGCCCACGGTGGTGGGATAGGTGTGCAGAACACTCAGGTGGCCCTGGTCACTCTGCACCACCAACTGCAGCGAGCGCCACTCAGAATACATGCTGCTGATGTCTACTGCACTCTACTCACACCTCCTGCCTCCACCTGCAGACACACAGACAGAAGTCAACTTAATATGGCAAGTCGCTGAAACTATGAATAGGCTACTTAGCTAACACCTAGCAGCAATACAGTTGTGTCCTTTGTTGCGAGAGTACTTCTCCAAAGCTGTCAATGTGTAACTCTGCTTACAGAGAAACATACACCCCTCTTACAGTGCGATATTCTTTTTGAAAATCGCTTTGATCTTGACGACTATCAAAAAGCAGAAGAACTTTAACTTGGTTAACAGACGTACCCTTATCTTAAGTAGCAAGCTAGAGTATTTTTGGTGGAGGGAGAGATTGCAGGGTTATAACGTATTACGTGTGTAACGACAACATTTTCAACGAAACTATTCAGTTGTATTACAACCATGCCAGTTATTTCGTGCAGTACATGCATAGCGAAATATGACGATATAATAAAACAGTGTTAAGAGTCTGAAGTCATGTTAACGTTAGTTTGACATTAAACAGGACCCATCAGAGAGCCCAGGTTTTTTTATGTTGTTGCTAACGTTGCGTATTCTCTTCCCAGAGATAACAAAAAGTATTAAGGTTCACATAGCATTAATTCAATACTGATACATATCTGTCTTTTTTGCCCTATTAGCTTAAACGAAGTCAATGTCCATTTGTATCCTGAACCACGGGTCGGTAACAAGCCCAGGAATCACAACCAGGAAATGGTTCTGAAAATGATTAGCTTGCTAACGTTAGCTAGCATTGATATCAAAACATCTTCCTCATCTTGCTGATGACATTAGCTAAAGTTAGCTGCTAGCTGGTTTCTGTGATACGTGACTGTCTCTCAGGATAACACAAGAGGCCATAGTTAAGAAAAACCGGCGGTTCTATGCGCTAACGTATCAGTTAGTTATCTCAAACTACGTTGTAGTTGAACCGCCGATGCTAGCTAGCTTAGCTAATGTTCGCTGCGCTAGCCTGTTCGTTGACATTAGCTGAGTTGGCTGTCATTTTGCTAGCTACATAACTTTGCAAAGACACTTACGTTTGCTCGCTAGCTAAGTAACTAGGGTGTTTTCCATTTACCTGGACCAACTGGAAATGTTCTCATAACAGAGCTCTGAAACTCGCAGTTTGTGGTTTCTATGTATCCTGGTCTAGACCATAACAGCGTCCATCTTTGCAATGTCAAGGCTTGAATATTGCAGCTTGATGAGCTAACGGGAAACAGGATGCGTAGATTGTCGCCCCCTACAGTGCTGCACTGCAACTGCATCAGACCTGGTGCTGCCTTCAGCTGCCCTCGGTCAGATATTACATTAACAAAACAGTATTTGTCCTTACTATATCCATTGTTTAGCTTTAATAAAATAAAGCTGTAAAGCAAATAAATAATATAGGCCTACTGTGAATCATTTTATGTTTTCATCTCTCAGAGGTTTGAGTGATGTTCAGGAGTTCCCTAATAGTAACAGTATTTATATATATATATATATATATATATATATATTAGAAGTATATAACTAACTACAAATAAAACAACAAATCAATAAAAAAGTTAGACTACCTTAGGTGAGACATGATCGATTATGTAGAATCATTTTGGAAAAGGTTTGACCCTAGGTCCTCTGAATAACATGTCTTAAAGCCTGTAGCTTTGCCTGATTTCATTCTGGTGCTGCAGTCTTAGTAGTTTATGCTTTTGTATTGCAATCCCATTTACCGTAATATTAGGGTAGCCTGATCCCGTTTGGAATTAATTAAGAGCTGGGAATAGCTCCTAAACTGGTGGGGCCTATTACATGGCCGCCTGTAGTATACAGTATATGGCCACAAACCCCACCTACACTTAATGGCCGACAACCTGTACCAGCCAGCTACAGCTGCCCACATACAGAAGACTTTAGAGACTTTAAAGACTTTAAAGACTTTAGCCATGTTGTCTACAACTTCATTGTTGAAAGGCTTGCCTGGTTAAAATGTTCTTTAATAGGCAACAAGATACAGTAAAAATCCTGATACTTGTATTTGATCCAGTATTTAGACCAATATGGGTAATTCTTGAAATTCAAATCCTGCATTAAATATCTTTGATTCTGAAAAGTCGGACAAATTAAGCAGCAATGTTTATCAAAATGATAACTCACTTCATTCACCTGTAGGGGGAAGCCTTGATACAGAAAGGTTTCATATTCTGTCGCTCGCCAAAAAAACAGCTTACCCATCCCATGTTAGTCTGTTTGTTTATGTTTATTGTTCATTCACACCTTTCACCAAACTAGATAGCACTTGAAGGTGAGCCAAAATGCTGTGTTTCCCAGGATTTGGAAGATATTATAAGGGCAAACACTACATTTTCTTGGCGTTATTAATATTATATTTCTTGATGAAAATAGCCCCTATACTGTACAGTTCTATCATAAAGTGGTTTAAAGGGAGGCTTTATTGGTTTAGTATTGCATTTACAAAAAGTACGGGGACTTGCAAGAGACAGATTTTAAAAAGAATGGTCTTAATGGAAGCAGGAGGACAAAATATTCAGAATTTTAGTCCCTAATATTCATCTCCAAAAAATCTTTCCTGAGACCCACTCTGCCTGCTAAATAATCATTCATGCCCCATTTAAAAAAAGGCTATTCATCAGAATATTTAACCCTAATCTCAGTCCACAATTCGAGATTGTACCATAATAAATAATTAAAAAACTACAATTAGTATAAACAAAATTATTAAAGGACTTTATTGCAAGCTCATGTTAAATTTCAAATAGTGGTCAACAAACATTAAACAATACATTTGCTATGAGAAGATAACAGTAAAAGATCAGCTGTAAACCTGTAAGGATCCTTTCAGTAGGTGGCAGCAGAGACTTGCTTAAAAAAAACAGTTAACGGTCCAAATATATAAACAGCATGTCTGTAAATACTTTTAATTATCATACTTACATGATTCTTGATTAATAAATATGAACGATGGATCTATGTCTAGAGACCAAAACAAGACTGCTCTCAGTTACACACATTTGTATCATATGCAGCATCTCCGTGTAGTATCAGGGCATGTGGACGGTTTATTCGTAATTTCTTTCAAATTCTAAGCAATTATGAAAATCCTGTTGTTAGGCACCTCATGCTGACGTTCCCTTTTTGCACTCCACAAGTATGAAACATGCGCTGACAGAGAGGTGATTGCAGTACGACTCATAAGTATTCATTATAAATGTATATGAGATGTTCTCCGTGTGTTAACAGGATTTGAAAAAGAAAATGCAGATTTGGGCACGAGGCCCACATATGGTGCAAAGCCTTTCTCCAAAACAAACCACATAAAACATCCAACATTGCCAGCATGCCCTGCTCCGTATCTGCAAAACAGACCAAAGAAATATCTTTATCTCACGCTTGTGTCTCTAAACTGAAACATTATACATGTGCTAAAGGCGTAAACCAGATGAGGCGAAAGAAATAGAAAAGGAAACTGTCCTCTGTGTTGCAGATTGTAGCAGTCAACATGTGGCCATAATGTCCTAGACCACTCTTAAGGGTCTATGGCTTCCACATGAGTGCTCAGTAAGCCAAGCCGCACATCTCTCCTGGATCATATCCACAGAGGGGAGAGGCACAGAAAAAAATGATGGATGAAAGTCAGCATTCTTCTTGCCATCGTCTCTCCATGTTTGGTAAGGTGCACTTGCGCAGGAGTGCTATGATTGGTAGCCGTATGCTGATGCATCTAAAAGGCAGAGTTGGAAAACAACAGTTGAAACATTTAATACCTCGGTAAAATTCAAAGTGTTATCTTATGAATCTTCTTGTATCTAAAGGGTCTTTTCACAGAAATTACAAAAACACATATTTCTGACTTACTTCTAGCGTTTTGTAGACATAAAGACAAAAAAAAAAAAAAGAAAGAGGTGGAACGCATTGGCCGAATAAGTACATTTCCCACACTCTCAAACTATTCCTAATAGTGAAGTGAAGTTAGTTGGGTCAATACTTATTAAACAAAGACATATATCGACCCGACTGTTCACCACATTGCGTGACGGATACCCTGTCACCGCTCACCTGAATGGAACTGCGTCGTGCAACACAGTCCCTCTCCTCGTGCAGAGCGGTAAATGGGTGACACACACACTCTAGTTGCTGGAGGGAGGTGTGTGAGGCGCGTTGACAGAGAGTCAGGTGGCAGGTAGAAAGAGGAGCGCTGGCCAGAGACAGAGCTTTGTTGTCCCTCCCAGGTGAGCCAGTAGCCCCTCAGACCACCTACGCTGCTCTTCCAGTCGACCTGCACTGAGTCACTACCCACTGTGGTCAGCTGGAGGTCTGCCAGGGCTGGAGTCACTGGAAATGAAAACCACAAAGATCTTTGTTAGAGGATATTTCGAAAGAAATGAGAATTTTAGAGAAGAGGACATGTAAGAGGGGTAAAAAAAAAAAAATAGAGGCCAAAGGAAAACAGAAATGCTTTAATAGAAATCGCACAGTAGAAAAATGTGATTGGCTCAAGCTCCTCTTGCTTCTCAGAACTGGCCTTGGATTCAGGTCAAACCTGAATCAAGCTGCAAGCAATTGTCTGACATTTAAGACCCAGAAAAGACTAGGCTGCGCAGGATTAGGATTATTGTGCAGTAACCGGATCCTTGATCACCAAGTTGGACTGTATTGTCTTCATGTAGCTCACCTTCCTGAGTACACACTTTGACAGACATGGCCTTCTCCGTGCCCGAGTGGTGCCGGGCGCTGACGGTGACCAAGTAAGTGGTATCTGGTTGGAGGTCCCTGAGGAGCGTGGAGTTTTGCGTTTTGCCCAAGGTGACAGCGTGGAGCTTGCCCCTGGGCAGGGCGGAGTACTCGATGTAGTAACTTGCAACCTCCTCCGGCTGCGAAGGACCCCAACTCACCCGAACGCTGGTTTGCCCCGACTCAGAGATCGTTACCACAGCTGGGCTGAGCACCTCTGGTGAAAAAACACTGAATCAGTATACGATCATATGAGGAAAATAAACTGCCCAAGATAACTTATAATATAATAATAATAATACATATATATGTATATATATAGAGAGAAATACAAGTTTACAATAATAGGTGAATAATAAATAAATATTTATTTTGGTTTAGATTGAAATTTTACAATTTAACAATAATTATCTTTACCAAAATATTTAGATTTTTTTTTTTTTAAATCAGTAAAATAAAAGGTTGCTACAGAAGCCCCGGGAAGCAAGAGAGAACAATACATTTGGTGATCCATTTTCTAAGTCTTATCTAAATAGTTTTGCCAGGATAATCTTTCTTGAACAGGTGGTGAAAAAAAGTTTTGTTAGAAAAAACAAAAAGTTTTGTCATTTATCTAAATTTCTAATAACAATTTAGATCAGACTTAGAAAATGGATCACCTTTTTCACGTGCCTCACATAGCTTCCATACATTACCCTATAAAATGTCAAATGATAGTGAGTAATGGCCGTAAAAAGTTCCAAGAGTGCAAGATGACATCTTCAATTAGTTTGTCAAACAGTTCAAAACCACAAGATATTCAATTTACATTGAAATATAACAGAAAAAAGCAGCAAATTTGACACCATTTTAATTTGCACTATATCCAACCCAATGAAAGGTTTTAGAGCAGGAAGTAAATGAAGTGCACAGTTATGGCTTATGACAGAATGTGTAAATGGGATGTCACCCCACCTGGCTTTGTTGTGAAGGTAACGGAGAGCATGTTAAACGCTTGATCATTGGACTCCGGGGTCAGTGTGGCTGTGTACGTGGTGTCAGGCTTCAGGCCTGTTAGCCTGGCAGTGCTGGAATCTGCAGATTGAGTTATTCTCTGGTAATGACTACCACCGGTGCTCGGACTGGTCCCATCACCTCCTCCACCACCTCCTGTTCCTTTTCTCGGAACCGGTCCGAAGCGAATCTCATAGAAGCCCCTCAAACCGGACAGAACGGGTCGCCACTGGAGTGTGGCCGAGTTGGTGGAGACGTCACGGACGTTCATTCGCTCAGCTCGGATAATCTCTGTCGGAGCAGGAAGAAGAAAAATGACTGTGGGCACACGGGTCTGTCGGGATTGTAATTAAAGAAGTACAAATTCTGCAAAAACACAGAGAAAGGATGGCGACAGGGAAGAGAACAAGACAGAGTGCTAAGAATGCTCAGACAGCCACCCACATAGACAGACAGACTTGGGTTTCTGGATGCATTCAGAGCCCTTGAAATAAGACAACTTGAAATAGCCAGCCAAGTAAAGCCCTGCAACGAAATAACAAATACCACAGAGGCATAGATATCTGCGATCGGATCCTAAGCAAGGACTGGTGCATTTCTCCTTGTTGTGCACAAGCCATATATATACTATGCATCATGTCTTACAGCTGCAGAATATGTATATGTTGTATAACTGCTGAGATGTCCCTTGTGAGTGTTATGGCAGTTACCTAATCTGGCCAGAGAAGTGAGTCCATATATATAAATATATACATGCAGGGGAATTGAATCATAAATCCATTAATAGATCGTCCTCTCTCATTACAGTAACTCTTACACACTCACACAGACGCTCTCAGTGTCCTGGCTTCCTATTCAGTCTCACTGTCTTCAGGAGCATGTTTGGAATCGGGGAGGAGCACAGAGACATGTGAGTCATCTGTGAATGAGTGGCGGACTATGAAGTGCAGAGCATTCATTGTGGAATTGTTAACAATTAGAAAGTGGAGCACATGCCGGGGACAATCTATGGTTTTTTTTGCTGCATTGTGGGAATGTGGGACTTTTTGAGGGCACAATATGACGTTACAGTATAAACTTCAACTTTACGCTGTAACGTCAACTTACTAAAATGTCCATTTGAGTGTAAATTGAGAGACATAATGACGGACAGTAAATATAGAGCACTCTATGGTAAATAGGGAGTGATTTCAGACATAGTCATTGGAACCATTCTTATTATTAATTATAAAAATATTACCCAGTGCAGCTTTAATACATTGGTAAATATTAAGGAAATAGGAAACAATTTTGAATTGATGAATGACATTTGCAGTAAAAATCACAAATAAATAAAATCGCTAAATTTCCCAATAATAATTCTATTTTAAAATGAAATAACAGAATTCATTCGGAAAAAGCTTTTGAGTATTGTTTTTATACAACACCATTTTACTAATGTGTCCGACAATCATAATCCATCTCACAATGAATTTTTCTCCTGCAGAAAGAGTTTCTATTCCATCATTACTGTAATTTAGAGATGTAACCTACAAATCAAACCAGAGTCCAACCCACAAAGCTGTAGCAGAGGCTCACAGGAGGTGAAATCTAAAAATGTATTCTGTGACTGTTTTAAAATTGAGAAGTATGAATTCATCATCCAGACATAAGCCTGTTGGGAGATCATGCGTTCGGTCGTGTGTATCTGTCTGTCTGTCCGCAGCTCATCTCACAAACTACTGGACCCATCATCCTAATTCTTTTTGAGCTTGTTTATGATTGTGGGCTTAAGGACCTCCTGTGGTTGCGGTGATTCACTTTTTTTTGAAAAACCTAAATTTATTGACTGTTTTAACACCGACATTGACTGCTGACTCCTCAATACTCTTAAAGGGCCGGTAGGAGCAAACATGTGATAAACGACGGCTTCAGGAGCAAAAGGCATTTCTGGATATCGGCCAGGCTAAAAAACAAGCCTTACGTATTCTGTTGCAGGCCACGTTTTGGTCTTTGTCGTGGCTCAAAAACTGACATCCAAATCCTTGTTTTTGTTATCTTTGTTATCATCTTGACTGTAAAGAAGTGTATTACGTGATTATTGTTAAAAAACCGAATATCCATAATCATTTTGGTGGCACACTCAGGCTCCATACCTTCAACCTCAAATAACACCAGCCAACTAACCCTGAGCATACTCACCAATAATGGCATCCCGCAGGTCTTCTGTGATGATACTCAAATCATCGATGTCCACAAAGTACAGGTTGCTTTCCACGGGCGGAGACACCACTTGCCTCAACACCTGATAGTTGCCATGCCCGGTGGAGACCACCAGCACCGCCACGCCCTCCTCCCGCAGCTCGGCCATTGGTCCAATCACATCACCCGGTTTCACCCCATCCGTCAACCACACCAGCACCCTCGGGAGCCCCGCCCTGGCCCCGTCCGCTGCTCCGGGTCTCAGCACCCTCTCCTTTGCCATTCTCAGTGCCTCCACTGTGTTGGTGTCCCCCCTGAGAGGTTTGATGTGCCTCAAAGCCCCCTGTAGGCCACTTTGGGTGCTGTGGGTGCCGAAGCCAAACTCGAGGCGTGGTTTGGTGCCCACCTGCAGAAGTCCAACCCTCACCTGGTCCTCTCCCAGAGAGAAGGGGAGGAGGAGCTCAGACAGGAAGGTGAGCATGCGGGAGTGCTCGTAGGATGACACACTCCCTGAGGAATCCAGTAAGAAGAGGACGTCGCCCTCGCAGCAGTTCAGCACTGTTGAGGAAAAAGAACGTATATGATATAGCCATTTATATACAAATCAATAAGTCAGATTCAGTATGTATTTATTTTAATGCTGATGTAAGAACTCCCTCTATGATTCCTTTTTTACTCCCACAACTTTTTCCACAAGTCCCCACTTCACTGACCCAAGCACACACTCGGAATTTCCCTCCCCTTCTCCTTCCACCTTCTTGGAACAACACAGTCACACAACATTTATAAGGGATGTCTCATGAAAGCAGCACAGAACCAAGTGAAGATAAGAAGGAATCCAAACAAACAGAGGAACTACAAACAACATTGTGCTAACTTCAAAAGTGGACGATGGATGAAAGGCATGCAAGCACGGAGCACGGAGTGGATTTCCCCCCGCCAAGTTTCCATATTTCTTAACAGAGGCAAAGTTAAAAGTGGATGCCAAGAGCGAAGGGCAGGAGGGAGGGAGAACAGTAGCTGCTGGGCTTTAGCTGTAGAAAGAGAGAGGTAATGGAGAGAGGAGGTGGGACAAGAGGAAATAAAAGGCGTTAAAAGGAGAGTGAGGCTGAGGGCGGTTATGTGGGGGGGTAGTACTGGAAGTTCCACGTGAGAGACGAGGAGGAATGTTGAATGACCATATACAGAGGAGAGAGAGAGAAACAAAGAAGCTGCAGTGATAAAAAACAGAATCTAAAAGCAATATTTAGTTTCAGATTGTGCAGTCATCCGAGAAAATAATGCCCACTGATAAAATCTCAGAGCAAGGGTTGAAGAGAGAAGCAAATAAACGTGTGAGAGACAGAGTAGATTGCCTCTGGGTTACTGTGATTTAATAAGACTGCAATTACAGCATCAACAGACACTGTGACACATTGGGAATTTTTTATTTACATTGGATGGCTCTTTTTCTTTTTTTTATTACTCTTACACATGAGGTGAGCTGTTGAAAGCTGAGGATGCAGCGAGGCATGTAGGCTATACGCAGCAATCAAACATATACACACGCACGCAGACGCGCACGCTCGCTGCCTTTCTCTCCATCAGCCTAAAGAATTCCTCACATCTGTCAGGTAGTTTGGACTTTGGAGCGAGGGGGCCTCTCCGTATCACAGCCCCCTACCTCTACCTGAGTGAAGATAGCCGCTTCACTGTTTATGTAGAGAGAAGACGAGTTGAAATGCAGCCCGCTGCTATCGATCGCACGACAAATGGGATCTATTGGCGGACTACTAGCACTTGGGGAAAAATGAATTGTAAAACCTCACATGGCCTCTAGTAAAACACTGCTGAACGCATGGGGACATTACATAGGAGTCTTACACTGACACATGCACAATCAAGCCTGAACTATGTTGGTTTTGTGACTCGCCAACTCACACCAAAACAATATAGATTGATAAATAGGGTATTTTTTTTATTTTGGGAAACTTGTTTTGAAACTTCCCTTTAAACTTTTCAAGTCCAGAGGAGTTCACAAAGCCAGACAACCAATTAAGAACAAACTAACAGCTATCTTGTAAAGAATATAACAGTCAAATACCATTTTTGATCCTTAAATTAATCAGAATTACCCATACATTAGGCAACATGCCCCTTCCTTTTCTCAGGCTGTGGGTTGTTGGGATGATAAGCCCTTTATTATCCAACGATGACAGTAGTAACAGAAAGTGGACTTATAAAAAGCCTAATTACTGTAAGCTAAGTTGGTTCAGTCTCATCAGGTTCCTATTAATGGAAATGGCCGAGTGACAGCATCTCACTCACTAGCTACTATGTTAACACAGTCATAAAGAGACGCTCTCACTGACAGACTCGACAGTGTGTCGCCACCACCAAGTTTAGCTCTCCAACACTTCATGGTCATGTGTTTTACCGCGGGGTGTAAATGCACCGCTGATAACATTTGATTTGAATCAAAAGTGCCAAACTGTCATCACTGATCAAACCTGAGACGTGTATTAACATCAAAGTCAGTTTATAAACTCACTGAGGAGTGTCTCAACTCTTTATCAGTGTAAGAAAAAGAAATAAACATTTTTATTATATCCATATATCCATATATATCTATATGTATATTTTTGTCATTATATGATTATCCTTGCCTTGGAAACCACTACTGCTGTAATGCCAAAAGATTTCATCAGCAGCAGACAGTGTGTGTCTGTGTGTGTGTGTGTGTGTGTGTGTCTGTGTGTGTCTGTCTGGCTGTCTGTCTGGCTGTCTGTCTGGCTGTTATATGGGGAGCACCCAACGTCCTCCCCAGGTCACCTGGGTGGTCCCTGCATCATGTGCACCCCATTTTGGGAATTCCTGCCCCAGGCTGAGGGATTTCATCAACATACATTGTAATACCTGGAGCTGTGCCATTTCAGTGAGAACACTGGTGTAATATCAGCCCCACCCTGATCCACCCTGATCCACCCTGAGCTCAGACAGTCTCCTGCAGCAGCATCAGTTAAAAATGAAAAATTAGCTGCATCTGATATTACCAATTTAAATGCATTTAAACTCACTTTATATAAACTGGGGGGAAAGTTGTGTAATGACTGAGAAGATAGATAATTAAATAGTGTAGATAATTAAAGTGATTATTGGCCCTGAATTATTTTTAAGTTAGTTTAAGTTAATTTAAACTTTAAGTCATGTCCTCCAAATCTATTTCTGGCACGTGTTTCTCTATTATGATAATCTAAAAATGAAATGTGTATTCTATTGGATCAATGGTGTCCATATGTGAGGGAGCTTACCTCCTTCAGGTGCGGGGTTCTGTGTATCCAGCGGCCGCAGCAGCACACACAACAGCATCCATGTCAACAACACGCGGCGCTCCATCATAGCAATAGCTAGTTAGTTCCCCCGAAGAAAATTATAACACAAATGTTATGAGTTCTGGAGTCAACCATGTATCCACCACAGCCCAGACGAGCGCATTCCCACTCAGTGAATTAAAGTCAGAAGCATAATTCATGTGAGTCACATCCAGTCCGGCTTTTCATGTCGCTTCTTCTCTTTATTCCTCGTTGATCATGGTCAACCACTCGGTAACTGCAGACGCTGGAAGTGAAACTTCAACTGTGCCGTGTGCGCAACGTCTGGACGCTCCTTGACAATGCAAACGCGCCTCGCTCGCGCTCAGGAGGACACAATTGTCAAGCACGCGGGAAGTAAATGCAAGTTTTCCGGGCAAAACTTTCAAAATAAAAATCGTTTGCTTATGCTAATATGTTTTTCTTTAAAATGCAATGTCAATATGTATCAGAATACAGTCATGCACCTTGTCTCAGTGGGATCAGGTTAGATTCTATAGTATTTATATTTCTGATTATCGCAACATGACATTTTAGTTGACCCAAAGCTTTAGTCAGTGGTGGAAAAAAACATTTAGTAAGTCAAATTTAAATAATTTCCTAGTAATACCACAATGTAAAAATACTCCATCACAAGTAATTTCACTTTCTAAATTTTACTTAAATAAAAGTACAAAAGTATTCAACAAAGGAAAGTATTCATAATGCAGAATGGTCACTAGTGCTATATTATTAAGTAAGTATTAAGTACAACTATGTTGTTTGATTATTATTATTGATGTGTTGAAATGTAAGCAGGATGTTAATGTTGTAGCTGATTTATTGAGCCAATTGTACTGCTTTGTATAGTATTGGCTGGTTTAATTTATAACAAAAAATATAATTTACATCATGTAGCCTATATTATGGTAGAGATATATATATATATTTGAATATATAATTCATAAATTTAAGTTTAGGTTTTTTCTTGTAAACAGAGTTTCTGTTTACATTTTCTTCTTCGTAAAACATTTGCAAAGCTGGTGTTTTTTTTCAAACCTGCATTATTTACAACCATGTTTGATATGGATGTCTAACACTGCTGCGCACATTTAGTGGGACGCATAATCAGGAAGTAAACCCGTAAGCTAAGAAACTTTTTTTGTCTTATGCTCTAGGCGAGAAATTCTTATTGGACTGAATAGGGGCCATCTTTTGGTCTGGTATCCATTTCTTATAATACATCAATGATTTTTATTTGCTAACAATCTTCTTCTTCTGCCCTTTGCTGTTGCTTTGCTGCGTTTCTTGGCCGCTGTGCATGTGCATGTGCATCCTCGTCTGCATGCACAGAAACAACAACAAAAAAAACAAAAAATGTGGATCCACTGATAAAAACCTGCTTTTTTAGTGCTCCTAGTGATACAAAGCTCCACAGGGTACCTTTAATCTGCAAAGTAACATATAGATATAGTGAAGTAAAAAGTGCAATATTTTCCTCCTTTTATTGTAAAACAGTAAAAGTATAAAGGAGCAAAAAATACAAATACTCACATAAAGTAAGTACCTCAAATTAAGTAACGTATTTGAGTAAATCTAAGTAATCCCATCCACTGTGTTCAGTAGATTTAAACAGATTTGAGTTCTGGTTGTAAGTGAATATATTCAGCGACTTTGCCTCAACTTAGTGTAGCCTATAGAAACACTTGACACAGCGACTTAGCAGTACCGCACTGCCAAGAATGAGGTCTGATTATAATAGATAGTAGAATTGAACAACAGACAAATCAGAGTAAGCCACTACTACTGACATGGCTGACTAAAAGAAGCCTTTATTTTGAAGGTAAAGCTGCTTTAACTTCCCCCTGGTTACTTCTGTCTGTCTTGTGTACCTCACTCCTCCTTTTTCTCTCCAGTGAGTCTCCCCAGTAACTCAGAATAGTAAATAGGGCTGTGTTAACCATAAAGGCATCAACACCCTGGATCTGAGCCACAATTAGATTTAGTCTTTTATGTTACCCTATTAGCAGGGATATAAATGGGGAAGCCACTTTACATTTTTGCTGATACAAGTTTGAAATTAGTCGTATATGCCACATAGGTAAGTATTAGCCAACGTGGAGTCTATTGGGATTTCCAGAGGAATAAGAGCATGAATTAATACATAAATAAAAATATAGTAGATCTTTGTTGAAATGCCCTCGTGCCCTCTTGATATCTTTTGTACACTTTGAGCTAATCTCCAGTCACTAATAATTACCTTTAGACTACTTCACTTATTTTCTCAATATTTGTCTGGTGAACGCAACCGAGAACTTCAGCTACCCAAGAGATTAAGGAACCTCTGGTTCACCAAGAGAGACCACAAATACTTGCAGTATTCAAACCACTGTGAGTGCATCTTTGAAATTATACAGCACATATTCCTGGAGTGGAAAAGGGTCAGCAGCTTTGCATGTAGGCTATTTTGTGAGGTCTACCAATCAGCCTTTTAAAATAAAGTTGATTTCCGTGTAGCATAGTGGAGTGAGTGGGCTGAATGCAATCACACAGAACCTTCTGTATAATTCAGCATGAAGACTATTGATACTGTGTGTGTGTGTGAGAGAGAGAGGGAGAGAGAGGGAGAGAGAGAGAGAGAGAGAGAGAGAGATAGAGAGAGAGAGATAGGCAGAACAAGAAAGGAACAAAGGAGGTAGGAGGGGATACATGGAAGGGAGAGGATGCAATAATTCAAAGGTCTGGATTCCTTTGTGACACATCGTCTCCCAATACTTCTATTGTTCCAGTGAGACATTGACAATAAACACACACCCTTCCCAATATACACACCTATTAAACAAACAGTAAGACTACAGCACAGTCAGCATTATGATTGCACTGTCTGACCTATATTTCATTGTAATCATCCTCATGGAAAAAACTGTAAGTAAAAAGAGCAACATACTACTACACGCACTTTATTATGTTTTTTTTTGCAATTATATAATAGGCTATACAATAGTGCTTGCGGCTCTTGAGTCACCCTTTTTTTTCCATTTTGTACACATTAACAATAATGACTTTGGCAGCCATGACAATTTAAGTCTGTGTCCGGTTTCTGAAGAATCTTCTTTTATGCTCTGTTGCTAAAATTGTACTCCAAATGTCTGTGAAGTATAATTCCCTGCTGCATCGTGATCCCTTTATACCTTGCTGCTACTCCACAACAGACATGCAACATTAATTTCTCTGTGGTTTTTTGTGCACCTCCCCTCCCTCCAGGGCTGAACAAGTTCTCACACGCACATCTGCGGCCCCCGAAGGTGAGCCCGTGGTCAACCACACTGTGCAGGTTGGATGTAACTTCAGATGGAGGTTTTCTTCTTCTTTTTTTTTTTTTTTCTTTTTTTTACCATGTAGTCAGCAAGCTGTAAATCAGTTATATACACACAGTATACCCCCACCTGGAACAACTTGACACTGGTGTGTGTGAGAGAGCACTAAATAGCTGAACATGCATATGAGCAGAGCATGCTTTAGGTGTATATTCTCTACAGGATTTCTGTACGTAGTTCATCATGCCAAGCGCCGCATGAGTTGTGCAATGACAGGTTACGTGCAGCTGATCGACCAGTGTCAAGCACACGAACTGCAGCTTGAGTTGTTTTTTGACATTGCGCTCGACATCGCAAGCTTTTTCCACCCAACACAGTCTCGTGTCAACACACTGTCTCCACTGCCTCAATCATAATGTCATATTATGCAACCTGAACAGTGATCTGTTTCTGTTTGTTCCCACATATCATCATAGTCCTGGTGGGATGACTAAACGTCCTATAAGGGGGGGGGGGGGAAACAGCACAATAAACCTGACCTTTAAGCGGTGGGCAAGGCAGCAGCAGATGGAGTAGGAGGAACTGGGAGCAGTGAGACGTTATCATTGGAAGAGTTTACAACATTTTATTCATCACAACAGTGAGGGTGCGATAACATGAAAATAAAGAAAAACAGCCCATTCTTTGGGGAGAGGGCTGAAGCCTGAAACAAGCAGCCAAGCAGAGTTGCTGCCTCTTAATGTGCAGCCTCTTGTAACTTTGGACCATAATAGCAGCCTAGTTGTAATTACCCATTAAAACGTTGGCTGCTGAGGATTTGGCTACGTATTGGAATGCCAGTGTCAGTGGTGAAGTGAATTCCACAGATCTCTATTTGCCAGTATTTCCCTGCTCTTTGCCAGTCTATGGGATTCGAGGTTTGGTTTATAGCAAACCATGGTATGTGTGCGGATTTGAGGAAGAAAAGCAGACATTTCTCCCGCTAAAAGAGTTTCAAGTTTCGAGTTCTTTAATGTCATATGCGCAAAAAATTACGGAGAAGCAGTCGTTGGCAATGGACATGTTGGATCTCAGGCTCCCTCTATGCTCATTAAATACTATGTATTGAATAAAATCACACAAGTAAAAAACAAAAGGAGAATCTAAGACACACAATAGTGCAGAAGTCAAACATCAGAAGTGGGACCAAGTACATTTTTGCAATTCACAAGTACATCTCAAGTCTTTGCACTCAAGTGCCAAGTCAAGAGAGGCAAGTCCAGAGTCAGGGCCCATGTCCTAAACTTTGAGTTTTGAGTCCATAACAAGTCATAATGCGCATACATTTGTATAAATTTGCGGTATAGACGGTGATCGCAAATGAATAAAATGGATGTAAATAGGGATTTAGTTGTGTATATGCATAATGAGAAGTAATACATATATATATATATATATATATACAGAGGCATAAACAGTTAGTAAAACAGTAAGTAATAGTATATAAATTCAAACTACATCGCACAGATATAAGAGAAGGAGAAAGAGAGGCTAGATGAAACACTTTGGAGAGATTATGGGGAGGATGCAGGGTGATGCAGGTATGTTAGGGAAGCAGCTCAAACGCAGAGCCAAGAATGCTTTTTCCCAGAAATAAAAGCCATTAAACTAAAAATACAAACAGACAGGTTGGAGGGATTTCCCATCACTGGGGATGTGCAGAAGTGCCCACTGCCTTCCTGCATGCGTCAGTGGTACTTTCCTGTCTCCACTGACCAGCATCCTGTATGTCCACAGTGGGTCCTGTATTTTAAGCAGCGTCTGCAAAGGCATTTCCTAAGCGTTTGACTTTTAGAACATTTTGTTAAGCTCTGGCAACCTGAGACAAAGCAAATTCAGGTTTGGTGAGATGCTGCCTCTAGACCCTTTATATCTCAATGTGTTCCAGGAACTCTAACTGCATCCAGGGAAAATTCTCGATCTTTGCTTTTGCTAAACAAATATGACAAGTTATATTAAACACAAGCAACCGGCGGTTTGGAGGCATGCTCATATCTTCATGGAATAAATCTGTGAATGTATATTTAAGTTTGGACAGAAGCACCCGTGTCTGCTCACCGTCTTGGGAGTGAACCTGGGTATACAGCTCGATCCACCGCGCTACTTAGAACATCTGTTTTGCAATAATCGACAGCCAGTGAGTCTCTCCACGCTGGTGAGGCCAACACCCACTGCAAGTTTCCACAGTAAAATGTCACAGGCTGCCTCTGGTCGTGCCAAGTTGGGTCGATGGAGGCTCTCTCTATAGCTCAGACAGTGGTCACATTGTGTCGGGGAGTAGGTAGAGGATAAATGTACTCATCTTTTTGGCTCAGTGTGAATACAGACTGATCGGGAAAAGATGGCAGGTTCAAAGATTTGACGATAGGTACCATCGAAGGTAAAGAGTCTTATGATTTATAAAGAAGCTGACTGAAAAAAAACTCCTGCGCCATGTGAGAAACTTTAGCCCTAATGAGCCTGAAGACCTCTGGAAAGGCTTCTGGATGTTTCCAAAAAGTCTAAATAGAGTTACTGAGAACTAATAATTCTGCATTGTTGACTATAGTTCAGCAATACAAAAAGGAAATTCCATTTACAGCGTCAGCGTGCCCCCGAGTGCTCCCTCGTATTGTATGAAATAAAGGACTTCCATCCAAAAGGACAAACTGCTCAAAGAACCTCAAATTCTCGCTATAATCCGAGAAATACTAGTCCCACTTATTCAGAAACCACATGAGAAAGGTCAGTGGCGGTGACTCATCGATGTCAGAGTTCTTCAAATGTTGGCCGCACTCAGGCAGCCTGTGGGAAGGATGGTAGGCTACATTTGGCTGGATGTAACAGGCGTTTCTAACACACACACACACACACAGGCACACACACACACACACACACACACACAACCACAATCCAGTACTGTGCTAAAGTGCGTTTGTGTCTGTATCACATCACAAGGACTCTAATAAATCCTTTCCTCTCTTTCCTGCCTCATGTTCTCCGGTCATATTTATACTCTGTATCTACTCTGTAGCTGTATTTTCTTTCATTCTTCCTGCTGAACAGTTTTTAACAGTATTGGCGAAGTTAATTTGTAAGCGTTGTAAGATACCGAGTACTTTCCACTGGAAGAAGTTGAACTAATTGTAATTTGTTTAACAAGCTACTTAGAAAAGTAGTTTAAACTACTAAAAATGATCAGTACAAAGATTAATGTAACTATAAGATACTGGAGAGAATGAGCAGAAGGCAAACCACAGTCAAATATTTTGGTTATGTAAAGCTATGAGTGACTTCTGGGAAATTATTTATATTTAAGAGGATCAAGAAGAAAGATTCTCAATAATTAAACAAATTGGTTAAAAGATGATAGCTTAAATAACTTTAAATGGAAGAATCTTGTGAATGAAACACATGGAATGGAAAATGAGAATTAGAAATCAATCAAGTTAATTTCTTAGACGAAATACGGTAAAAATGGGTGAGGTATACAACACAAAACATTACTGAATGATCCCCCGGTGAAATGTGACCATCAATGTATGTATGACAATAACGATGAATATGTTATCTGTTAATTATATCCTGTAAATTGTTTACTTAAAAAATATTAAATTAAAATAAATGATATCATCATCATGTTCTTTACCATCTTATCTTCTCTCTCTTTCTTCCTCTGCTTTATTGATTGTTATTTTATGGTATGAATTAAATTATATTTGAAATTCAATTATTTGAATGAAATTAAAATAAAAACTAAAAAAAAGGTCACATTCCAGAAAAAATGCTGCTCAATAATTTTTTTTCAAAGTGCCAATTAGTTTACAGGTCATACATAAACCAAATAAATAAAAAAATTAAAAATGTTAACTTATATTTAAAGAAAAAGGGGGTGGGGTTGGTAAATGGGTTCAATTAGTAAGGAAGCAATGATTAAATAAATAAAAAATGATTCCTTTCCTTTTATGGCTAAACATATAGTTTCAATAATTAACTGCACAAAAAAATGACAAAAAAGTTCACTTCTTCAATCAATAACTATGAATGTAGTTGAACTACCAGCAACCTATTGGACCATGTAGTTAAACTAATAGTTTAATTACATGTAGTTCACTACTCCCCAACACTGTTTTTTTAATACAACAACTATCAGTGTACTTTTTCTTTTTCATCATCTTCCTTCCTCCAAAGTGTTTTGGCCACAGTGGACAGCAGCTGGATTCTCCATTCTCTCCTCCCTTTGTGATTCCTCGCCCTCTCATTGCTCCTCACCCCGCACGCACACTCCCTCCTCGGCAGTCCCAGCTGCCTCCCACCCTTAGTAACAGTCCTGTATATTATACAAAAACACAAGGACACACACAAGCCCTCACATGTACACTGACAGAAGTGCACACGCATACATATGTACGGTATAAATGCACACACAAAAGGTAGCTGAAGTCACTTGTGTGGTATGTCTGAAAGTTTAAAGAGGCAGGGATGTGTTGTAATTACAAGTGCATCTGCAGTGGAATCTGTTAGGGCAGGTTGAGGGTGGGGGGGGCTGGCAAGCTATCAAAGTTATCAGTGAGGCAAACCACCCCCCCCCTCTTGTAACTGCTCACTCTAAAGGAGTGCACACATAATAACAACATTTAAAAAAGAATGCACACAAAGGTTTATAAATCGATCACAAGTCTCAATCTGTCGAATCAGAGTCTTGATACTTGTGTTGCAGAGGTTAAAACTTTTACCCCTCACCAGGTGTGTTAAACATCCCGCCGTCCTTTAATGACAGAAAGATGACAACCTTGCTGTCCGGCCCATCCTGCCTGTCAACACCATCACCTGTCACCCACATCCGCTGCCTGCCTCCACACTTAAAGTCTTCGGCTTTCACTTCCTGGCACGTTCGTGCTACACACGCTCGCAGTTTCAGCCTTTCTCTGTCATCCCTTTCCCACTTCCTGCTCTTTCTTTATACCCTGCGCACACATAACACGCCCTCCAAAGAGCCCCGCAGGTCACGCAGTCCACTCTGTCTTGGTTTCACTCAGCTCCCCTCCTGTCGAGTGTCAAGGTGACAGATATGGAGTCGGGGGGTGTTGTGTTTGAACTTGTCTGGCTTGAGCTCTGCCTGTCTGCCTGTCTGCCTGAATGTTTTCCAATGAGTAATCCATTGTAGGACTGAGCACACACTGGTAGGTTGTGTGACATAGCTCAAGTACGAGAGGGAAGAGGAGTTTTTAGCCCAAGGGAGATCAATGGGTGATGTGTGTGATGTGGAGCCTGCTGATTAGGTTAAAGAGTTTGACTTCTTTGTACAAATGCGAGATTTTGCTAAAGCGTCTGTGGTTGAAAACAGGATCAGTCAGGCAGTAACGTATACCTCAAAATTGACAAAGTTTCACAAACCTCGTTTAACACTTTCCACCCCCAGTTTTCATTTTTCTTTTTATTAGCCACGCTAGCAGCGTAGCTCTAGGGATGGCAATGTCAGTCTGTCAGGTGGTCCATCACTTTGGTCCTGACTGAAAAATCTCAACTGTTGGATGGATTGCCATGACATTTTTAAATATTTGAAATATTTTTATGGTGGTTCATTTGTAAGCGGTGACTGTTAAAAATGTCACAGGAACAGAAGAAAACCTTGAAGGGCACTCGGAGAGCGCAGACCTCCACCTATGTCATCCCCTATCTCGCAATGTTAACAAAAGTGTATAATAATTTGTGTATCCGCCCTGTGATTTGGATCCATTTCAAAGTTTCATGAAAATCGGGCCAGTAGTTTTGCCGTAATCTTGCTGACAAAGAAACAAAGAAACTGATGGGAAACATAATTGCGGAGGTAATAAATCAGGAGAGCAGTATTTGAAAATGTTTCATTTTTCAGATCCAACTTCCAGACGATGAGAAGCAAATTACATCTAAAAGTATGAAAGTAATTAGAGGGTGCTCAAAGTATGAATTGCAGAGTTTGCATGTGTTTAGAATAATCTCAGTTTCATATTTCCCCTGGGGGCTTTAAATTGAAAACCATATTGGCATGGCAAGGAATATAAAAACGTTTAAGATAAACAAAAGTAGGACTGCAACTAATGATTATTTTCACTATCGATTCAACATTGATTGAAAATGGCCCATCACAAATTTCCAGACGTCTTAAAAAATGCATGTTTTGACCAACGAACAGTCCAAAATCCAAAAGATTTTCAGTTTACTGTCATATAAAACAAAGAACAGCATCAAATCCTCACATTTGAGAAGCTGAGACCAGTGAATGTTGAAATGTGTACATGACTGACGTTATTAATTGTTTATTAAAATATTTAATAACAAATAATTACATTTTAAACTAATGTTGCAATGTAAATAATCATTTTTACAGCGTTAAAGCCCACGCAATATTTATTGATGCAAAACACTGGTTACGCGTTTCAACATTTCAACCCATTTTGGATTGTAGAAACTATTGTTTTATTGCCAACATAGCTACAGAAGCTAAAGACAATGCAGCAGTAACATCAGAAGTATAAGCACTGAGATCACGTGTACAAATAGATTTTCCTACAAGGTACAGCAGGAGTTCACTTCATGTTATCTTCTCTATCACTGCTTTTCAACACTCAAGGTTTTCACAGTCAGACTCAGGGCTTTTATTTCCCCCTGATCACAAGTCTAGGCAAGTCTGTAAAATGAGAACTCATATTGGTGCTATTCAACAATTCCTCTCTCACAAAGCCTCTTATCTGTATATCACATGACTGTTAGTTGTATATGTTGCACACGTTGTGTTTAGTATAGAAATCATTTTAATACTATGCAAGAAAGACATTCCAAATAAAGATAAGCTGCTATATATCATTTGTAATCAAGTTGTGGCTTTGCTACATACAAAGTCTTGTTTATGATACACTAGAGACTGTTCAGTAGGCTGTATAAACAGGATGACAGGCAAATATAGCACACGAAAGTTTGAGATTCCTCTGTGACAAGGCCAGGATATTATTTTGACAAAGTACCCACAAAGTTCCACCAGGTCTTCGTTCAGAAGACCTGGTGGAAGTTTAATCCGCCCTTGCACGCTTTTCCGGTGTTTGCTTTTTACTCTCTTGTCGTTGCACAGAATTAGGACTGGAAAAAAAACATTAAGTGGGATGATAGCGGTGCCAAGGATATACAGTAAACTGGAGCTGATGAAGCAAATGGGAAGGGAGTGGGAGGAGAGGAGCAGCCAAACAGTCTGAAAATACCAGAGGGAAAGTCAGAAATCTGCAGAACAGGGATCAGAGAGTGTATGAGAAAATAAAGAGCAGCCTCAATAAAAGGGTCATTGACATGCATTGAATCAGACAATATTAAAAACACTCTTGGATAATAACATTCTCATATTTATGTTTTACTATATTTAATTTTTCTGTATTTTACTATACAATACTATATCATACAAATTGTAGGCCTTACTGTACTATACTCCACGTATTGTACTATACTGAATTATGTCGTACTATACTACATATACTTTACAGTCCAACACACACTTTACTATACTTTTACTGTATTATACACAATTTACTATACTTTTACAACACTATATTATACTATACCATATCATACTACACATGCTGTACTGTAGGCTACTATACTGCACTACACTGTAGAAATACTTTGTTAAATTTCCTTCATTCAAAATTTTACTTTAATAAAGTACAGAAGAATTTGCATCACAATATACTTCAAGTACCAAAAGTAAAAGCACTAATTCTGCAAAATAATATATATCATAATATTGAATTATAATTATTTATGCATCAATGTGTTTGTCACTTTCATTTTGCACCATTTTTTTTTACTATATACTGCTGGGTAGCCTGTGAATTTCACCAATGGATCAATGAAGTTCTCTTAAACTATACAAATACAAGATAAATTATTATTTGTTGATTATATTTTGTATTATTAATCTGAATATGAATTCTCACAGTAATTTAACCTGTCATATAGTGTTTTCTGTTGTATTCTAAGCCATTGGCAATATTTTATCAAATTATTCCTCTGGGCTTTCGTGACCATGTCCTTGAGTGAAGCTGGTTGGTAGGCAACCATCCTTGTTCTGATGAAGGCCTCGTGCTAGAGCATCTGAGAGAAAGCATTTTGCTGATGGCAGACAGACAGACAGACAGACAGACAGACAGACAGACAGACAGACATTCATTCATACATGAGCCTTGGAACATTTCTATACAAATTGAAATATGTGTGAAGAGAAGGTGAACAAATGAAAAAGAGGCACATTATTGCTTTACTATTCAATTTGACAAGGGAATTCTGTCACATTTTTGGATAATATACATTATGAAAAGAATATCCTTTTAGCTTATCAACAACAATAACGACAATAATACATAATTGGCATAATCAGGGTTGTGGTGGAGACAAGACTGCAGAAAAGGGCTCAGCGATGACAAATGAAATGTTACACTCACACCTACTGGCCAGCAGTTGTACGAGCACTGATTTGGGATCTTGCATTTTCGTGAGGCTTTCACTGTGTCCCTGCCTCTCTGTGTAAAGCAGGCGCTCATGTGCAATGTGCGCCTGCTTCACACTGACCATTAACATGAACACCATTACACTGCCCATTAACATTAACACCATTACACTTCCCATTAACATTAACACCATTACACTTCCCATTAACATTAACACCATTACACTGTCCATTAACATTAACACCAT
>CALSCE010009645.1:11806721-11849398 GCA_943593645.1 Bovichtus variegatus
ACATTAACACCATTACACTGCCCATTAACATTAACACCATTACACTGCCCATTAATTGCCCATTCCTGACCTAAATACGTCTAATTCATCAACATAATATCAATTTCTCGGACAAAAACTTTCTAAAACGTGTCAGTCGTGAACAGACCCGTGCCCCGTTCTAAGCGTACGTGGACGTTACGTCACTCAACAGTTGTAGTAACAAATGATGGCTTCATGTACACTCGAAAATATGACATTTTAATATGAACAACCATATAAATGTCCCAATACGGTTTTCATCGTGAAACAGGAAGCTGCATTTTTGAAGCTGTGCTATTACTATTTGGTAACGGTGATATAAGCTACAGGTTTCCCATAGTAACATAATCATATCATCAAACGTGTTTTTTCAACATGCATTTCTCCCACTTCATTTTATCAATCCAGTACAGATTAGCTATGTGCGGGTCGATATCGAACAATAACACATTAAAACTAGCATTCCTCAAGAACTTATTTTGTTGCATTGGTGGTATGGTGAATATTTACTTTCAAAATCGTTTGAACCATGGACTGTAGTGCCTGTATTTACGTGTAACTCAGATGTCAGAGCTCAAGAAGTTACGTGAACGCAACAAAAGTTTAGCGTGCACAGTTGAGATATCTGTGGCCATGGAGGAAAAACAGAGCAGTACGGAAACCAATTTTGTTCCAGGTATACATATAATAATCGTATTATTTCCCCCAGTGTTGCAGTGGCGAAAAGTATTAAATTGACGACTGAAATCAAAAGTTGCCAGTGAACCGTTAGCTAACATACTGGCTGAGGCAGCACGGTCACTGTGCCAGCTGTGTTTAGCAGCTAACGCAAGTGTTGTGTGTTGTTGACATTCACCGCTTTAAGTTACTCTGGCTTTGTTTAAATGATAGTTATAAGGAATGCTGAAAAATCTTATGGGTCACACTTAAGCGGCCTTCCTGTGCGTAGAATTCAGATCAGTTCATTCGAGACATGACGGTGCATATATTGTGCAATAACCTAGTTTCGTGTGGCTATTTGAACGACACGAAACGTCAAACTAAACTACGTTCAAAACTCGGGGAGTTTAATGCTGCACATACTCATAGGTGACATTAACATATTATGTTGCGTGTGATAAGACTTCATATTAATCATTGGGGTCTTCTGATAAATTCGGCATGTATGTGATCCACCAAACAGCTGTTAAAAAATATTACTATACATTGTTTGTGTACCCTCAAATGCAAATACCATACATTTTTGAGGTTTTTACTCACGCTTAATGTGACTTTGATATGTATTAGTTGGTAACTTGTATTTAGTTTCTTTCTGATGTGAATCAAACTAATACTTTAAAGTTAATAATTAAGTTTTGTCCATTTCTCACCTTAGACCCAGGGGGGGCAGGAGCCACACAAGATGCCCCACGTGACTCCAGGGCAGAGGGGGTAATCAGCAGACAGCTGAGTGAACAGGGCCGCTTTGCTTATGCTGCCCTGTGTGGTGTCTCTCTGGGCCAGTTGTTTACTGGACCTGAAAGCAGGTAACAGAGCCACGAAGGATACTGTCATCGTGACATCCTGTGTGCCCTTCCTAGTAATATCAATGTAGTCATTGTGTTAATAGTGCTTGCTCCAGTTTGTTTTTCTGGTAAGCTAAAAACTACCATCAACATTCCTCGAATTTGAATTTGAATACTTTGATTTATTTAGGACTATGCAGTTTAACACACTTCCAATGCAGAGAATGAAACTACACAGTGGGTTTATATCTGTTGCCAATTTTCATCTCCTGTCCCGATTTGGGCTTTTACATATACAGTGTAGTTAAAATATACTGCTTACAGTGTCATAAAACCATAATACTCTACAAATATGTAAATACAATAAAATACACATACCACAATATAGCAATACTCATACAGCAATACACCTTGGTAATTCACAGTAGATTTGTTAAAAATGGGTACAGCTTTGGTTTGCTTTTAGCCAGCACTTAATCTTTGTTGTGAAGGATTTTATATCTGGAATTAATTTGATTTCAGTTGGTAATGTATTCCATTTTTCTTTACGGTATTTCAACAGACTGACAGTATAGAGGGGATACTGGTCCGACTTTTGTTTTGATTACATTTTTTTGTTACATATATATAGATAAATTGACCTTGACTCTCCATAATGATAATAAATTAAGGTCAAAATTGTTGTTTCAAATGTTTTTTATTGTAAAGCATAATTTTCAAAGATGACACAACATGGTATTGCCATGCTTCTTTTCCATATAAACAAACATTATGTCAAAAGACACAAAAAAGCAAATAAATAAATGGCAATATATAATATAATATTATCAATTAAATAATTAAGGCATAAAATAATAATAACAAAAACATAAGAAGACATTAAGAAGACATCCAGACATTTCCAAAGATTTGTTATTGAAATTCGAAGAAGGTGACCAGCAGTAGCCTCCAGGAAATCATGAGGACTCACTTTTCATTTATTCAATTTTATGCACAAATGAAATATTTCTGAACTCTGATTTTTCTTCTTCCACCTGTGAACATGTCTGTGCATTAATAACTAAACTGTATAATAATGCTTTAACTGAACTGTGAACCTGAGCAGTTGCGTGTGTCTCAGTGCGTTCAGGGAGAAGTATCTGCAGGGCTTGGTCCGCTGGCTGGACCTGGATGAGTCGGTGATGCCGGTTATGGGGGCTTTCCTGTCAGGCCTGGGCTTTGAAGGCTCCGACACCTTCCTCTCCACCTTACAGGCCGAACCACTGCTGGCTTCTGGAGCCACCCCTATCATACAGGTGATGGCCATTCTCATAGAGGATGCAGTGACATTAAACTTTAATCAATTCACCAGGAAATTGAATTTTGGCAATTGTAAATGTGGCAAAGAAAATGTAGAATTGTAGGATGTTCTACTGTAAGTTTTTGCAATAAAAGAGCCTATTAGATCGAAATGTACACTTGAAATAAATACAGAAAAACAGATATATGCAATTTAACGTAATAATTACAGTAGAAAGAACTGGTGAGGCAATTATTTTATTAATTATAATATCTACATAGAATGTGTATCATAATCAATTCTGCTCAAGGTCATACAGTCAAGTGTTATTTAATATAACATTATTCTGTGGTTTGATTGGACTGTTTTACAATTGATCATGCTAACGGAGCAGTAAAAACGTTGTTTTGCTTTATTTTTTTTATAACATGCATTGCATTTGACTAATTTGGTGTCGGGATTTTTACAAACCAACACATTTTAACCAGCTTTCACGTTGCATTACAGGATCTGGTGTCTTTTTCTGTCAAAGACGGTAAGAATCCTTCGATGAATGAATGACTAATATATGGTGTACGTTCGTATAAGCCTGCTACTTTAACTCCCATGCTCTGTCGTGCCCTCAGGCCAGTATGATGCCAGATCGAGGGTTCTCATCCGTCACGTCAGCTGTCTGCTGCGAGTCTTTTCAAAGCAGCTGGAGGAGTTTGAGGAAACACTGGGAGAGAAGCTGAGGGAAGGGGGAGAGGAGAGCGCGTAAGTTATGTTTGGATGGAAAGATGGATGATAGTACATGATTGTGACAGTTGCGACGTTTACACGGTGCTTCAGTTAATCTTCCATACTTAATGATAACATGTTCTGCCTTAGAATGACTTTTTGGACAAATCTTGTGCGTGTCAGACTGTTTTAAACAACACACACATTGTGCATGGCAGTCACACTTATCCCAAATGATACCATGAAGATAGTATTTGTGGCATAAACAGGCAGCGGATTGTTTTCAAGATGTCACGTTAAACGCACTAGAACAGTCATTTGACCTTTTTATTTTTAGAGCACATGAATATTTAAACTAATACAGATGCCCTGCTTCCATTAGAGAGGAGTCCTCTCGGCGGCTGAGGAGAGAAAGAGGGAGGAAGTTACGACGCTACCTCCTCATTGGACTAGCCACAGTGGGCGGGGGAACTGTGATTGGTGATTATTTCCGCTTCAAGTGCTTTTGAAAACATTAAATAGACATTTGAAACATCGAGTCTCTTATGTGGACACACATTAAGCTAATCAACTGATCATTTTATCACCATACACCATTAAAACTATCAGAACTATCATGAACTTGCATCACCACACTTTCAAGAGTTGGATTTTTCACTCCAACTCCGACTAACTTTTCTCTAACAGATCCTGGCTTTTGTTCTGTACTGACTGCGCTCTTTATGCCTTTGCCAGGTGTGACAGGTGGGCTGGCAGCCCCCTTGGTGGCAGCAGGGGCCGGCGCTGTGCTGGGGGCAGGAGGGGCCGCTGCTCTGGGCTCAGCCACTGGCATTGCAATCATGGCCTCCCTGTTTGGAGCAGCAGGAGCGGGATTGACTGGTATGAGCGTTGGAGTTGGAGACATGTGATTGTGTGTTATCATCTTTAGATTGTTGACTAAACTGACTAAATGCACTTTATTTTGGAGCTTCCTAAGTTGCGTATCTGGAGCTTTTCTCATCTTCTTCTTGATTTCTGCTCTTCTCTGCCTTTTGTTTAATTTCCATACGTTGTTTCTCCAGGCTATAAGATGAAGAAGTGTGTCGGGGCGATAGAGGAATTTGAGTTCCTGCCGCTGAGATCTGGGAAGCATCTTCACCTGACCATCGCAGTGACAGGTTGGCTCTGCAGTGGTAAATACAGTGAGTATGGCATTATCTGTCTCTCTACAGCCACTTACAATTTCCACTGATACGGTGAAGTTGATATGGATAATCCTCTTTCATGGTATATGTACATTTACAAGGCAATATCAATATATGGTATTGTACATTTTCTGTAAAATAGCCAGATAGGACTGTCTGTTTTTGATATTTTGCATTCAGAGGTGTTAATCTTCAGACATCATGGCATCATAACAACTGGATTTAATCCTACAACTACACTGGACATGTTCAATGTGTGTGTGAAAATCATTTCACCTTGTCTTATCTGTCTTTACCATGAAAGTTAAGCCTCTTAAGTTAAAGGTGGAGTCAGCTATTCTGGAGAAAGATTGTTGATATTTGAACTCAACACCCAAACAAATAATAATGATAACAATACTATTAATAATAACCTGCTTATATAGCACCTTTTGTGCTTCACAGACAAAGACAAATAAAAGGAAGCAGGAGAGCAAATACAAAATCACAGTCAACAAATAGAAATAACACACAAAACAGCAGCGGTAAAAACAGTGGATACAATGGTGCAGAAGAACTCTTAAAGCAAATAAAAAAGTGACAGAAAAAGCCTAACGGGCAGTGAATTTGCTAGTTCCTCAGATAAACTATTCCAAAGGGTTGGAGTCCTCACAGCAAACGCTCTGACACCCTGTATTCAGCCGAGACCAGGGAATAGCTAACGGGGCCTTATCAGAGGACCTCAGGTTTAGGCAGGTACGTAAGGAACTAGAAGCTCAGCCAGGTAGCTCGGTGCCAGATCATGCAGGGCTTTAAAAATCGAGATTAAAATATTACAATCAAGTAAATACCCTCCTCCCGTCAGCGCTCCTTCAGAACGTCAGCATGTGCCAGATTAACTGTCCCTCGCTGCCACCTTTCTCTTTATACATGCATATATCCTTTCCCCTGTCTAGTGTTGTGTCGCTCGGTCCCGAACACAGCCTGGGCTGTGTAAAATCCTGAAAAATATAAAAAAAAATTTGAAAGTATGGAAGATTCAAACACTTAATTTGGATAATGTGCTCAATGAGCTGAACATTTTGAAGTTTAAATGAAGTTGAAGTTGAACGCTGTTAAAGTTATTAGGTGGCAAAGAAATAGTAGGAATATTAAAGAGAAATGGAAAACATAGATATGAATTGCTGGGCAGCAGTTCTGCACATAATGTTCTAAAACTATACCAAAGTGTCCACCTGAGATTATGCAAACAAAGCACTTACATTTTGCTTTTACATAAAAAGATGCAGCTCACTTCCCCCACTAAAAAATACACTTACAAGCTTAGTACCTCCTTCACTTACAATGGCTAAAAAAAACAAAACATTTCACTTTCGCAAATGCTGGGTCGTCGTTTTCTTACATAAAAACACAACTGCTGTCTTCCAGGTTCGTTCCAGGCCCCGTGGTGCAGCCTGGGCGAGTGCGGGGAACAGTACTGCCTGGTGTGGGAGTCACGTTTCCTCAGGGATCTGGGCTCAGCCATGGCCTCTCTGTTGGATGGGCTGGTCAGCATGGTGGCCCAGGAGGCGCTCAAGTACACAGTGCTCTCAGGTAGGAGGATGGTCAAGCAGGAAGCACTTAGTCTATTCACTGGCTCTGTATTTAGAAACAGGAGTGTTTGTGCTTTTGGTCAAATGTTTTCTCTTCCGAACTTCACAATTGGGATGTGTACGACGGCGTATTTGGAGCTGGGGAAGAGGGGGTAATATTCCGAGATTAAAGTTATAAATTTGCGAGAAAGAAAGTTGGATATTCTCTGACAATTAAATGGTAAAGTTATGAGAAAAAAAATAAAATTTAAGCGAAAAAAACTTCAATATTCTCTGATATTATGAAGTCCTAAATTTATGTGAATTTAAGAAACCACTTCCCTTCACTTTGCAAGGTCGGATCAACCTCATCACGCCACTTGCCGTGTGTTATGCCTGTCGTGGACGACCTTATAAAATTATACTTTGCAATCGGATTTAGCAATAAGGAAGTACTTGTGAATTTCGCCCAGAATCAACACATTATCATAAGCATCCAGACTTTGACTAGGCCGTGAATTGGTCCTATTCAAAAGAAAGCAACATACTGATTTGGATGAGGAAGGATATCGACATGTTGCACTTCCTCTCTAATGTGTGTCATTCCCTGTTTACCAGCAGCGTCTGTGGCGTGATGAGATGGATTCAGCCTTGCAAAGTTTAACAATGTGGTTTCTGAAACACAATTCTTCTGAGTATATTTTCTCGTAAATGTATGACTTAAATCTCAGAGAATTTCTGAGTTTTTTCTCGCAATTTCTTGAGAATATTCAAGTTTTTTTTCCAGAAATTTGTAATATGTTTCCCGTACATTTACGACTTTAATCTCGTTAAAGTTTTTTCTAGTAATGTTATCCCCCTCCCCCAGCTCCATCGTAGATACTGTATGTGATATGGGACGTAAAAGGTTAATGCTATTGTAGCATAAACTATCTTACCTAGCCATGTTCTTTGTGTTGTATTGACCCTTGCTTGGTGCTGCATTGATGTCTTTCACACCATCACACTGTCCAGGCATCGTGGCGGCTCTGACATGGCCGGCATCTTTGCTGGCAGCAGCCAGCGTCATCGACCACCCCTGGTGTGTTTGTCTGAACCGCTCCGCTGAGGTGGGGAAACACCTGGCACAGGTTTTGAGAAGCAGACAGCAGGTATCATACTTCTCTTAAACTCTGTTTAGACACACTTTCCTGTCACGTACCGCAGTGCTATGTCAGCTGTGGCTTTAGACGGGTTAGGTGTATACAGTATTTTGAGTACACATTATTAACTGCATTAGCTCAACTTCAACCATGATGTTCCTGTTTGTTGTTCCTCTGATTGACTAGACTATTTAGAACAAAACTTTGAATGAAATGCTAGATTTATTAACCTGAAATATGAGTCATGCTCAGACAGAATAATTAGCCTATGTTCGGTCAACACCAGGAAGATGGAGGCTTCTTCAGATTTGTGCATCTCTTCTCTGTCTTTCTGTGTTTGAAGGGGAAGCGGCCCGTCAGCCTCATAGGTTTCAGTCTAGGAGCCAGAGTTATCTACTACTGTCTACAGGAGCTTGCCAATGACCAAGGTATGAACATCTTTCTGTATTGCACATTGGTATTAGATACACATCCACATTCCCTTGCACTGACTGTCTACCAAAATGCTCAACTGAATTAGATTTTCTAAATGTTAAATGTTCTAAAAAGCCAAACCAGTCCTCATCTCTTCTGGTGAAGCGGAGTAGAATCGTTATGGTGACGGCCCTAAATAATTGGCATTTAAATGTGCTTATAGTTTGTGTAATTCAACAAAAATGAACCTAATTCAGTTTCTTTCTTCAGTCTCTTTTTTGACATTGTTCTGACAAGCTAGTCCTGTGTTGTGATTCCTCAGGTAGTGAAGGAGTAGTGGAGGATGTTGTCCTCTTGGGGGCTCCTGTGGACGGCTCTGAAAAGGCCTGGGAGAGAATGACCAGGGTCGTGGCTGGAAAAATAGTGAATGGCTACTGCAGGTAATCTAACAGAGCTCTCCCCTTCAGTATGCACGGAGTCACATTTCTACATTATTACATTAAGAGCTTACAGTTGCTTCATAGTTTTGACATACTCATCATTGTACGTTTTGGCCGCAGTAGATTCAGAAACTACTGTCTTGGCAGCAGGATTTGTGATGTAAGTGTGACATGATTAAATAATCTTCTAAACTATGCACCTATCAGAGGGGACTGGCTCCTGGGGTTCTTGTACCGAAGTTCAGCTGCGCAGCTGTCTGTTGCTGGGCTACAGCCAATCAACATCCAGGATCGGCGCATAATCAATGTGGATCTTTCCTCCGTGGTGAGTCAGGGCTTATATTTAAATTGGGCCCGCTAAATGAATACTATTGAGATGAGTAAGTACAGCTCATCTCAAGGTTTTTCACCTTTTCAAGAAAAATAAAACGCATGCAGCTGTCACCTTTTCAAGCACAAAAATGTCACATTTGTTTGTTGGATCAGAGTCTGTGAAATGATAAAAGAGGTCCTCGACTAATTGATGCAACCATACAGGATTTTATTAGAACTTTAAAAGAGACAGTCGTATTGCTTAAATGAAATGAAAAGAGAAGAACAAAATAAGGCCCCTGCTGGTCTGTTTCAGTTTACAGCAATGCCTTTCTGCCAACCTGTAAATCATCATGATGCCACATGAAACTTGTGGAAAACCCCCGGCTGAACAAAACTAGTCGATGCTTTACCAAACGAGGTAAAGCCTCCGAGGTTTCACATTTCACTCAACTGAACATTTAGAAAAGAGCGGTCAAAAGATACTTGACATATCTGAAGCACCATACACTGTACACCTGGTCATAGGCCTGGCGCCATAATCACGTTATCGACTTATGGACATGACCTTGATTGTTTTTGCTGACCTGGATATTGCCCGTTTTCTTTACATGTGTGTTTGTGTACATAAGAATGTCACCAACATTTTAGCCAATATGATGCCAGAATAAACAGCTGGGTTTTCCCTACCATTACAAGACTTGGGCATTGCGCACACATTGCACATTTTTGTTAAGAGCCCAAGGGTCTATTTTATGTATCGTTTTGGTTGTGTTGTTTTGTTTTATTTGTTGTATTTATTTAGGATTTATTTGGGGAAAAAAATCTCATTCCAATTCTAATTGTCTGAATATTCTTAAGAGTTAAAAGGTAATTGCTTTTTGAAAGGGTGTACTCTCAGTATTAAGCTATTATAACGTCAGTGGTCTAAAATGGTCTTGAAATGACAATAATATCATATATTCAATTATTTCTGGGACAATATACTGGCCAGAAAAAAATAAGTTATTGTGACTGGCCTACCTGGTCATGTAATGTGAGGGATAAGAAAAATGAAATTATACACTGTAATTTACAAAGAAATATAGTCCTTTTTTTGTCAGAGACAGTAAAACCATGTTCCTGCTTCCCAGGTGAAAGGTCACTTGGACTACATGCGTCAGATGGACACCATCTTGGTGGCAGTAGGAGTTCCCACCAAAGAAGTCGCCGGAGCCTCCTTTGTTCTTCCTCAGCCTGTAATAATCACACAGGGCACAGTGGACATCCCTGACCAAGCCCCCAATGAGCAACAAGAGACTGAGACACAGAAACAAGCTGAGGAGGCTGAGACTGCAGGAGAAAGCGGAGACGTGTCAGAGGAGTTGGGCGACGGTTGGGATATCCCTGATATTTCGGACCTGCTGGACTCATTAAATGACACAGAATCAGACAGGAAAAATGTACCACTTACTACAGAGGAGAATTCAACTACTGGCGACTCAGCGTCTGCGCTTAATGTCCCGCGCGAGGGCGTAGAGGACCTCGATAATGAACACGTATCATGGAGCTGGGATGATACACACTGGACTACAGAGCACACACACAAACAAAGGCAGCCAAACTTGTAAAGAGCATGTTACTGGACCGGCTGCTTCCCTGTAAAAATCTCGTCTTCTCGAGTTTTTTTTTTTTTTTTCCAGCATCAAAGCTTTGCTGGAGAAAATATTCATTCCATTCTCAACACACTGACATGCCAGAGACAGCGAAAGAGTCAATGCACACATATGGCAGCCTCAAGTGAAAATCCCCTGAATTAACTGCTTTTGTTTAACCACGAAATGTTGCTTTTAGACTATTAATATAATAACAATGTTAAAATTGTGTAAATGAAGTACATTTTTTTTACGAGCTGTAAAGAGTGTCATCATTTATTAAGATTCATAAGATCAAATACCTGTAAATCATTTGAGCTTTCCAGGTTTTTTATGCTACAAAATAGGTGATATCTCCTCGTCCTTCTAATTTTCATCCGTTGGCCTGGTTGCTATGGATATTATCACAGTAATTCAATTTCCATAAGGCAGTGGGTAATTCAGTGAATGTGTCTTCTTCAAGGCTTTTCTTTTTGCTATTCCAACCTTGCCAATGTGAAGTGCTCCTTACCAGAGAGCTTCGGGGGTTAGTTACATTGTATACTGGCACTGATGATACTGGAAAATAGTCCCTGAATATTTTGTTTTGCTAAATTCACCTATATTTATTTCTTCAACCATATTTCATAATTGGGCAGAAACAATTCAAGATAGAACAAGGGTGGAGCTTACTGAATTAGTTTTTTCTAAATCTCTTAACTCACACAATGAGTCTTTTCCTGACATAACATATTAGCGTTTCCATAATTACTATTCAATCCAGGGTGTCGACCTGATTGGGCAGAAGCAGAGGCAGCTCGATGCCAGCGTGCTCGGCATCCAGCAGGTTGACAGCATCAGTGGCGGTGGCAGGGGGGTGTGTGGGGTCAGAGGCCAGCGGAGAGGGGGGGTCGCTGGCGATGTTTGGCTCTCCTGAGTTGCGGAGAGAAAGGGAGAGCGCTGGCGAGGGTCTTCGAGGTGACTGCGAGTAACAGCAGGGCAAGAGCTTCCCCAGAGCTCGCTTGAAGTCTCTCATGAACAGCGGGTAGATGATGGGGTTCATTGTGCTGTTGCAGTAGCCCAGCCAGGTGATGGCGTCGAAGAGCGCGAGGGGGACGCACTCACACACTGCCTGAATGAAGATCGGGGAAAGTATTGGAGGCATTAAGGCATCAGAAGTTCATTTTTGGTCAAATGTGAAAATAATCAATTACAGAAATAAATAAGATAAATGAAGAAAAATAATAAATGATAAAAAATCTTAAAGACACCTTAAAGAGTTTTTTAGTCATAGAAGAACAATTTGTTTTAGAGTGGACCACCGTTTAATTTGTTATTGTGCATGTGCATGTGCACAGGTTACAGAAAATAGAACAATTTATATTATTTAAAACATTAGTTTTGCAAATGTTTTAAGAGTTGAAATGCATTCACCGTGTTTGTTTGACTTTGAGGATACACACCTTTAATTATAATATAATATATACAAGAGAATTAAATTGATGCATATATAAGAACAGAAAATCTATTTATTAATTTATTGTCCATTTATGTCACTATGTATAGTTTTGGACTAAATCTATAGTTATTTATTCTAAATTTATGCTGCACATTTATTTATTTACTTCCATCCTAAAAATTAGGTTAATTTACAGTGAAACTAAAAGGCTACAGAAAGAAATAGATAACAAACTAAACACCAAAAAATGTTATTTATTGCTTGTGCATATCTTTCTTTATCCATTTACTTTCTGTGTCCCTGGGAAATCATCAAAAGTGAATTTACAGTACAGGCAGCAATGAAATAAATAAATATACAGAAATAAATAAATTCTGAAATAAGAAGATGAAGAGAATACAAAAGAATATATTAAAATGATATAATCTTTATTGTCCATTCAGTCAACGTGTATTTATTTATTTACGTTCCCCTGTTTCTTTTGGGCCCTTCTGAATTTTGAATAGCTGAGTCTGAAATCATCAAAAAAAAAAAGAGTTTTTACTTCTCACTAATCACATGTGCCGTCACTCTTTTTCTCATTGAACATCTCATTTTCCCGGAGTAGAACTTGTAAATAAATTTGCTCCTGGCTGTCAAAAACACTGATCTTGAACATAACCACTAGATTTAGAGAAGGACAGTGAAGGAGGAGACAGCTGTTAGAGGAGAGCTTCCAATACTATCAAGATGAGACAGGGAGGCGGTGGGAATAGGACGGAAAGGAGGGGTGCGTTTCACACACCACATTGAGTGTGAAAAGGAAGGAGAGCGCAGACACAGTCAAGTCTCTGTGCTCTATGTTGCAGTGGAGAAGCGAGAGGGCACAGATGGGAAATCCAAATGACTGGATCATTGAAAGCTTGAAAAACAGGACAAGTGTCATTACCAATTTAGATTAAGCTGTTTTTCGACATTGATTTACTCTCACCGAGGTTTTTCATGACCACCAATGTTTGTTAGCTGACTAATGAGTGTGTGTGCTTAGTCTAATCAAAATCAACAACTTAAAAATAAATGGTGCTGTGGTGTGTTGTTATCTGGGATTGGGAATGAGTCAGCCGCACAAAGCTGAAATGCCAATCTATTTCATCGTTGAATAGCTTGGCAAAGCTGTGACGCCAAGGCTGGCTAATACAAAAATAGTCCGGTATCCAAGTGTGTTTTTTTTTTTCTCCCTTTCTTCTTTCCTTCCTTTGCATTTCTTTCACACTGTTGTGCTGCCACCACACATACATTTGTGAAAAAAACAGACAAAAAAAACAAAACAGAGAGTGACTCAGATATATGGAATAGGAGAGCTATAATAGAAAAAGACAAACAACCTCAGTTTATTGAAATGGTGAGGGACATTGTTGCAAATCTATACAATGAAGAAAAGGCATTCGCCTGAGCACTACAGGTAAAGGCTAGTTTACCCAGCTCATCTTATCATGTGTCTCACATCCAAGATTTGTTTGACGTGTCAGATGGCAACTGATATGTAATGTTACCGGTGTGTTTTTCATTTTCATTGACGACATATCTGTGGCAGAGTGTCTGTCTGGTCCCTCTACTGACCTGAGCCATGTTGGTGATGAAAAATGGCAGCCAAGCGCTGAAGAAGAGTCCCAGGAGGACCCCCAGTGTCAGGCTGGCCTTCAGCGCCCTCCGACCCTGCCTGTGAGCCAGACGACGCTCACTGTTCACTGACGGCTGTGGACATTAGAAAACGGTTAAAGGGGCAGCTCACCCCAAAATGTACTTCTATTTATTTGTCTTGATTGTTTTTATATAATGGAAGTGGATGGCACTCGACTTGTGGTGCTCAAAGCCCAAAAAAGTACATTTGAAAAAGTCAACAGAAATGTCTCTTTCCAGAAATCATGACTTGGTCACTCAAGATAATCCACAGACCTTGTTGTGAGCAGTTTCATGTAGGAACTATTTTCTAGCATCGACTCGTGGATGAGATGCTCGTGCTCACTCGTTTTGCAGGCGTAGTTTAGTAGAAAGAAAAAAAAAAATTTTTTTTTTTGTTTTCCATTCCTTAAGAATATTAATGGGAAAAATGAATGAACACCTTAAACTTCATTGACCGGCCAAACACTGTTGAAACTTGAGTGAAGATCACAAAATAAAGAAAGAAAAAAAAGATACCAAATACGTAAGGCTTAATCTAGGGCGATTTATGTATAACATTATGCACAACACGTCTAGAGTATACATTTCCATTAGCAGCTACAAAAGGTTTGAACGGACTTATGAGTGTGAGTGTTGCTTGGCTTCAATGAAGAGTTAAAACAAGCTCATACAGAATATTTCTAATGAATAAAAGAGTGATTTCAAAGCTACTTCACGGGGAAAAATCTGAAAACTGAATGTTAAGGGGTTTTCGATTCACCTGAGATTTTGAAAATGAATTTAGGACTGACTGTTCTGTGTGTGGTTTTACTGCAGGCAAACGTGACAGACTGTGTGGTTGTGATCCTTGCAGACGGGGGCAGCACATCTGACACACTGTCTGTACTTTTCTCTCTAAGATTTTGGCACAGGTTTTACACCTCTTCCCTTTCACTGGATCTCTACTTTTCTTTCATGAATGAAGAAAAAAAAAAATGTTCAGCTCTTCATCATATACTTGCTGCAGCGTTATCATAGATTGTATCTCTTGTGATTCTTTTTACAGCCTGATAATGATGAACACAGTTAAAGTATTTGCCATTTTAACACATATAAGACAAATCTATTGCAAAACCTCCACCATGAAGAAGTTTGCGCAAAACACAAAAAACAGTTTGGGCCAAATCAGCCATACTTTTAGATATACTTCCAAACTAGATAAACTCCAAAGTACTTTTATAATAAGGCACATCTGGACTAGACTCAGCAATTAGGTCTCCGAGAGGAAAAAAAGAGCAAATTCGGCAGCCAAAAAACAGCTTTCAAAGAGAGCTCTTGAGGTGTTTTCTTCTACATGTGAAGCATGCATAATCATAAAATTAACATCTCCAGGTTTATAATTGCTCCACTTAGATGATATTGAACCTAAGAGTGGATTTCATCAGTACAACTGGCATTTTAAAGGAATGGCATGAAGAGTATTACGTAAAACATAAAAATGTCAAAGATATCACAAGTTTGAGAACTCTTACAATAGATGGACAACTGTGATTTTCTTATTATCTTCGTGCCTCCTGCTCCACTCACAGAATCAACCTTTTCAACTCCTACTCTCATCACGGTTTGCTTAAAGGCCAGTCTACTACTGTAGCATCACTTTTTATCAGGCACTTCAGGTCTCTCGAAATTATTGAGTGTTTTATTTTCTTGGTCATACACTGAGCACAGCCCTTGGTTTGTTTTACTTTTTAATCTCTCTTGCTTACCGGTACATTTTGTGACACAGGTGGTTCCTGGTGACTGCAGTCATCTCCGTCCTGCTGAGCTTGCCCTGCTGCGACCCCAGGTGAAGGAGGCCTGGAAGGTTCCCCTAAAGAGGGATGTGGGTGTGGTGGGTGGCTCAGTGCCGCGACCCTCTTCGCCTGCCTCCGCGCTGCCAGCAGGATCCGACAGTAAGTGAAGCAAATGGCACTGGAGGGCAAAAAGAAGGTGAGTACAGACGCCACAAAGGCAAAGGGCAGGGTGACCCGCAGGCGGCACTGGAAGGAAAGGCCTCCTGATGGTGACACCTGAAAATAGGAGGCTGGGTACAGTGTGTCAGAGTAAGAGCTCGTGTTGCTACTGCTGAACCCAGGAACCGATGAGATTCCGCTCCCATGGCCCAAGCTGTGCCATTTCATCTCAATGGGCAGGAAGGAGGCCAATGCCGCCAACCCCCAAGCTGCTCCTACCAGGAGCAACGCCCGAGGTGGGGTCATCCTCTGCTTGTAGCGCAGCGGCGAGATGATGAAGATGTAACGGTCCAGGCTGATCACACACAAGTTGAGGATGGACGCACTGCAGCACATGACGTCAAAGCAGAGCCAAATGGGGCAAAAGGCAGGCCACAGCACCCAGGCTCCGCACAGAACGTTGAGCATGGCGGGTGGCATGACCACCAGGGCCACCATGAGGTCGGACAGGAACAGAGACACAAGGAAGCAGTTTGAGGTGCAACGCAAGGAGCGATGGGCAAACACCACGGCGATGAGCAACATGTTGCCACAGATGGTCATGAGGATGATGACGGTCAGCATGAAGGCCAACAACCACGGGCCGCTACCGGTGATGTTCCAAGCACTGGTGGTGGGAAAGCTGCTGTTGTAGCTTCCTACGGAGCCAGACAAATGAGAGTCGGCCATGGTGCTGGTTGGCAACAACCAATGAACCAGCTCCTGGAAGTTCCTCTTCAGGCACCACTAGATGTTACAAACCTTAACCAGTTCTCCTTTGCAGCAAAAGGGACATTGTTGAATAAAAAGAAGCCACTGAGGTTTTGTGTTGAGAAGCCATCCAACACTGTCCCTGTCAAGGTTCTCCATGGGTAAATATCTCCATCTCCCTGTGGCAGGAATACATCCAGGTGCCCTGGGCTTACTTCCACTGCCACCAGTATCACAGTTTTACTCATCTCTCCATCCTGGGCAGCATGTCCCTGCTTCATCCACAGCTAAGAGCCAGAATGAGCCATTCGATGGCTGACAGAGGGTTTCGAAGCAGCATGTCACACTGATGACAGTCAGTGGAGGAGGGCACACAGAGAGATAAGCTCGACAAGGCATACAAGAACTGTGCCGGTGAGAGGAACTACGGAAGATGAATAGAGCAAGGACCAATTCTCAGAATTACATCTCACCTCATAGAAGTGGAATTCTACAGCTTCCGCAAGTCCTTCGCTGAGCTGGAGCTCTGCTGCCTTTCACAAGTCCTTTCATTCTGGGGAACAGCCTAGGGGAGCGGAAACCGACACAAAAGTGTGCAGCGGTCATTTGTAAGCAAGGCTCTGTTCATAAGTGCTCTACAGGTATCATGGTCCTCGTAACGCTGCCTTTATATCCCTCGCTCCTGTTAATCCCTGTGTCGGCCACTCCAGCGCGCCTACCAGCCAGAGCGCACAGCTTCTGAGAAGGAGCGTGTCAAAGCATTGAGCTGTTAATGCATAACCATGCACAATCACAGCCAAGAAATGCTAATTCTTCAGCATAGGAATTGGTGTGGGTGGTCTTTTTTCCATGTTTGGTCATGGTGTTTTTTAACTTCTGAGGTACAACTATCATGGCATCTTTGTAAGGCATTAGATGTGACTGTTTTTTTTCTCAAAAGGTAGAATTTCTTTCACATTTTTATAGCAGTAGTAGCAAGATCCATTATATCCATAAAAAGACCCTCTCTGACTTTTTTATGTTTTAAGAGGAGACACTACATTTGAAAAGAGTAAAGATTTTAACTAATAGACATCACCTTGACAATTCACTTCATATTAGAGTTAAAGCATTTTAGCATAACTCCATAAATCAGAATACACTGTCAACACCTTTAAAAAAAAGTTTACGGCCTGTTTTTAAGAATAATTAATGTAATTAATAATTATTTTACACATTTTATGTTTGAATATACTAATGAGGCATAATCTAAAGCTAAACACAAATATCTAGACACAAATAGACAACATTAGTAAAATAGACTAAATAGACCGAAATGTGTATTTTGGATGTTTTCTTTCCACAAGTTTGAAATAAGACTTGTTATGGAAGCAAAAGCCCAAACTTTCAAAATTGACCAGTGCACGAAAAAACATGTTTTTGCCTTTAGTGTCTCGCTTTAATGCTTTAAAGGCAGGAACCACACTGAATATAATTAAGTTTTTTTACTCCTGTCACGCAAATACTTATGCAATCAAATGTACTTAATTTGCATATATTTGCAAAGCTTTGTCATTTTTCCATTATTTTATTTTATTTTCTGTCGTCAGTGTCAAAAAGTCCATTTGCTTTCACTGTGGCTAGGTGCCAGTTCATCAATAGCTCATGAAATATTTTTCGGTGACTCATACAATTACCATTGGTGAACAAGTTCACATTCCCTGTTCTAACAACTCAGAAAACAATAGTCACTTCACCTTGTTCCTACATTATTCTAAATCCAGACAACCATAATTATTCACTTCCCAACAGCAGCACTTGAATACAAAATATCATAAAACAAAAGCATTGATGGGGTAAAACCATGTGAAACCCAGCATTTCAATAGCCGTGTCAAATACTAAAACACAACATGCAAAGCTCTCAATTTTCATGCCCCCTCAGAACTGACTAATCCCCTCCATCACTACGCCCCTGTCATCTGCACCACCAGATCAGCTGCTGCCAACCTTCTGACCCCCTCTCACCCACCACCTTCTGGGACAGCATTTGCATTCGCTTTCCCCACCTTCCTCCACAAAACCATCTCAGAAAAGCCCTCCCACTCGCATTCATAAATAAACTGAAAACACATACTTTCAAAGCTGCATTAACACTTGACTCCTATTACTCCCTCAAGTATCACTATTACTGCTTGGAGGGTAAGAAGTATAATCTAGCAGTCATAATTCACTACATTACTTTTTTCAACATGATTTTAAATGTTTTTCATTCATTACAAAGAATCTGGAGGAAAAATAATTCACCTGGGCATCATTTTTGGTATGATTATTTTATTAAACATACACAGACTGTCCTGATCAGGCACATACAAATCATACAGAGTCATACTGGGATGGATCGTTCAACAGGGAGACAAGGATCTAACTGTAGTGCAAATGGTGACTCTCCCACAGACGAAAAAAAAAAGAACAAAAATTAAAAAAAATTAAAAACGACAGTCCCTCGATGACTTGCAGCTATTGCTCCTGTTTTAAAAAAAAATAGAAATCAGTCACATAAACATTGATTTGCTTAAACAATGACAGGGTATTTACCACACTGATGAGCAACTATTTCTGTAAGTTATTAGGTCCATATGTGTTTTATTGCACAAACAAACCTTTTCACTTATGTGCAGCATATAACAGGACCTCAGGTCATTCTGACAGTTGGAGTATGCCATGCCAAGTCCCGTTCCAGAGCCGAATGAAATCGGCCAGGTGTGACCTACAAAGTAAACCAAGTACTTTATCTCTTCTCAAGCACGTCACAGTGTTGTTAAAAACATACCAGAGATGGTGTGTCAAATCCTTTTCACACTCTTGCCCATGTACTTAACTTTAATATCCATATGCTCCTTTTTGTGCTTTTGAGAATGGATGTTGTTGATGCTCAAAAGATTACTTAAAAGAAAGAGTTTCGCTGAATTAGCAGTAGCAGACAACTGCGTGTGCATACTGCTGCAGTAGCTACAGAACATCACTCCTAGCTCTGCTCCTCCTTGTCCAGGACCTCTGGGCTAAATTAAAGGTTCAAGATGCAGTGCATTAACAATCCACTGAAACTACTTACGTTTGAAGAAGAGAACAGAAAACACGATTCCTAAGCCCAGCCCAGTGCCTGAAAAAAAAAAGAGGGGGGGGCACATTATGAAATGGAGGACAATGTAACTTTTGTTCAATTAAATTGTGAAATGAATCTATTATGTGCTCATAGTGTATTATGTACACTAACATTATGTATTGTATATTGTCCATGCAGCCATGACACAATCTGTGTTGCTTTGTAATGCACTACTTTCCAATACACATGGCAATAAACTTCAAACTCTAAATGTGAACTTATATTTGGGTGGCGGGGAGTAACGTCACAGTACTGTCCCCATAATGTCTCTGAAACTGGTCAATAAAGGTGGTGTTCTTTCCTCTGACTGTCCCAAAGACTACACAGCATCTTCAAAACAAAGTGAGCCAGGTACCTCACTGCAACATCTGATGCTGTGTCAATGACATCGCACCAAACTCCATTCAAACATCTGTCAAGTCTCACCCTGCTCCAATTTCTAAATGGAGTTATAAGCCGAGACATTGTAGAGTTTACATGGTATTACAATAAATGTTGTGTATGTATGTCGTACTCAGGAGTCGGCGCGGTTTTCTTTGTAAAACGTCGTATTCCATGTCTTAGCTATGGGTGCACGTAATGATAAGCAAGAAAGCACCAAATTATCATTTTCTGGTTGGCGCTTAAACTTTAAGTTCTTTCCAACAGCAACATACATGGGAAACCAACATATTTATGAGTAACGTTAGGGCAAACTTTGATGGAACTACAGAATTAACCTTCATTTCATATATCAAAATATATAAGTCGGTATTTGTCATTTGGTTGTCCTTTACAAGCCCTCTACTAGCTAGTTAGCCTCTCGCCCAGTCAATGACAGTTGTGGACAAGAGTAAAAAAACTGCTGCCTATTTTGTCCTTATTCCTGGACATTACAATGTCGTTATAAGCGGAATCCATTGTGATATTTACCGAGTTTAATGGCACAGTCTGCCAGGCACCGGTCCCACTTTTTCCCCAGCTCCTTCTCAGACATGCTGAATATTAGCTAGCTTCTCAGAAGTGTCAAATTCAGCTCTGGTGGTGCTTTCACGTGCTGTCGGAAATGTATAACTCCAGCGATTTGAACGCAGGGGAAACGTAACGAAGCGCATTAGGGTTTATGATTCTCTCTATTCATCAATGGCATTAGGCTGCCAGAGTTAAAACAATGAAAATATTACTTAATCGGCTCTATGTTGCTGATACGTTAGATGAGGAAAAACAACAACTCATAAACAAGGGAATTCTCATGTATGCCTGTCCACGTGAACGCAGCATTACACCACTCATGCAAATCTCGCGATGAGTTCGAATAAAGTGGCTTAATGTCGCCATCCTGCGGTAAAGAATAGATTTAATAATTCCTTCTGTACGTTCAATATTAACTGTCTATGTTAATGCACCAAAAAAAAAAAAAAAAAATCACTTTTTTTTTCTTCTTTAAATTGCAAATATATTTTTAAATTTCTCAATGAAATTTCGGTTGACACAAATCAGTACACGGTCATAAAGTCATTACAGCATGTTCATCTTATTAACACTGATTTCCTGAGATGACAATATACAATTTCTGCCACAAACAGTGCGCACACATTTGATATCCATTACACAAAAACTTGGCATGTTTTGAAATTGTTCCATCAGCTGGCACACCTTTTATATGAATTCTACAAACAGACGTATCAAATTCAATAAATGATTGACAAACACATACAAATGATCCACTGTCACTCCTCAGCAGGTAAACTGTGTGAAACAGCCAAACAGTCTTATTGTTGGCAGAGTGATTATCAAGCACAGCCTTTTAAAATAGTGTGGACTACAAGTTGGCTTCTTAATGGACTTCAAGTGAACTCATAGTAGTGGTGGGAATGAGTATTTTACACAGAGAGTGTGTGAACAGCAAAGGGGCACCAAAGAGGTAGAAACTGTGTCCTCAAAAATGTATCTTTGGCCAAAAACAAAATAATTCCCCTTTGCTTTTACTGCCTTTACTCCATTACATGGAAATCTTAGGCTAGCTCCAACTGAAATCTTATTAGTGATAACCAAGTCACTTCAACACGACTGCAGTGATAATACACATACTGTACATAAGAAAACAATAGCCATCATCCAGAAATACCTGCAGGTAAATGCATCGGATAGCCAGAGTGTTGTAATTAAGTTGCCAATGCTACAAAAAAATATATGCTGTGGTTTGACTGCATTCCATCTTATGTAAAAAAATAAAGTGGTGAACACAGGTAAAGAGATGATCCACCCTGTCTCCTGGTATTAAAGGGCTTGTTGCCCCATCCACAATTTACACTAAAGCTGTTCTGATCACTCGTAGGACTCTGGCTGAGGAGGCTGCTCTTGCGCTTCTGCTGGTTGGCTGGTTTCTTCCCTCGCTGTCTTCACAGAGCTCTTGCTGATGGTCAGGAGGTCTCGCAGCTCCTTGTTCTCAATCTGAACAAGACAGAATAACCATAGATTTAAGGGAAAATGTCAACATGGAATTTTTGAGAGGTAAAGGAACAGGTCATCCAAAATATAAAGCAGCAGCTCAAATCAAGCAATCTGATTGGTTCATAGCTGTGAGAATAACCATATACCACGGCTATGACGTCTAATTCCTTTGAACTTTGAGTATCACTCCACATCTGAGAAAAAAAATTGTTAAGACTAATGTGTTGTCAACAGGTTACAGAGACAAAAGTAACAAAGTTAGCTAGCTAAAACCCTTAAAACATCTATGGCAGAGTGGCTTGTGCAGTGCCTTTAAGAAAAAAAAATGCCGTGGCTAAATGAGATGTAGAGCTTCGTAAGAGGAAGTTCAACTATGTTGCCAAGAATATGCAAGTAAACAGGAACGCAGCCGAAAGTAAACCACGAGTAAAAAACTATCCGATGCGGGTCCTGACACGAGAGAGATTATGGCTGTAAGTGGCCACAAGTGTGAAACCTCTCTCCAGATCTATTGGCAACCGAAGCTCGGTGACCCGCGAAAGAGGAACATCCTCACCACGCCGAGCAACACAGAGACAGTATCGGTGTGCACTTTCTAGAAATAGCTCCCCAGAAATATGGATTCACTCAGAAAAACATTTACAGTTGTTCCTGATTCTACTGACACACTGTGCTCACCTCTAGTTGAGCGAGCCTCTCTCGAACAGAGCAGTAGTGCTGATCGTCCACCTGCACTGCTCTTCTCATCACCTGGCCCATCTCGCATATCCGCTCCACCTGGTTCTGCACTTCCTGGAGGACAATCCGAAAAACAAGACGTTTCTCCAAAGTCAGTACAACGCAACAACCATTTGGATGAATGAACAAGAATTTTTAAATGTGAAGACAGCATGTGTACTTTTGCGTGGTTCTCGTGGAGGTTGAGCACAGGTTTGGTGTCCAGCTCCTTCTTTGCCATCATCAGCTGGAGCATCTGCTTGCGGTATCGACCCATGATCAACTCTAGTGCGTACTGGTGTTCTTCAAGAGATAACCATAGTTCTGCAGAGACAGTCACGAAGAAGGTTAGAAAAGATATAAAACAACATGCAAGCTACAGAATAGAGGGGTTTTTTTTTTCTTGTTGTGGTTTTCTAACCTTTATTCTCCTGCTGCAGGTCCTTGATTTGAGTGTTTTCCTGAGTCAGAAGGACATGAGGCTTGTATTTTGTCAGCTCCTGAATCTCTGAATTGTCTTCTGTGTGCTGAGAGGAGAGAGCAGTATAGATACTAAAATACTAGATACAACACAAAATTATGTTTTTCTGAAAAGCATTTACTTACTAAAAGCTCAGTATCATAAGGTAAACTAGTACTACTGAAATATTGATTGGCTCCATACGAATGTTCACATGACATCTAACTGTTGTAAGTTGATATGTTTGGTCAACAACTAATTATTTGTGTTTGTTAAAGCAAATAAACACATACATATATCCACAAAATAACACTTTCAGAAGCTCAGGACGAGATGAGTGTCATGAGAGTTATAAAATGAAACCTCTATTAATGAATGTCATACCAAACTTTTTATTTTATTTAACATTGTTGTGGTTATCTCAAACATAACAACAAAACACAACAACAACAAAAAACATTTGAGCTAATCTTTTTTTGAAAAATGTAAGGATGTTTAAGTAAACTGGCCACAGAAGTGACCCAACAAGCAGCACTTGATTTCATCCTCATTTCTGCTTTCAGCATTTGTTCACAGGTTTGGATGGGAGAAGATTGTGGGATCATCGGAATAAACATTTGGGAAATTGTGGGGCATGTATTATATTTCACTACATGTATGCAGAATGAATGGGTAAGTTATAGTTAGAGCTCAACGAAGTCATGTTGTATCTCACTTCTGAGTGAATGACATTTGGGCAGTGCAGCATTTGAATGAAATCTCTCTGTAACCGTGTTGAGATACTCGTCCTCACCTTGTCTGGAAGGGCATTTCCCACCTCTTTCATGCTCTGCACTCTCTGGTTCAGGGCCCCGGACTGCTCTATCAGTCCCTCGGCGGCTGTGTCGTGCTCTTTCAGCCTCTCGAGAAGGGTCCGGGCATCGCCCAACACTTTTTCCAAAGTGCAGGCCATTTCTGGAAACTGACAACTCCTGTGTGTATCCTAATCAAGGTACTCCACACTACCAGTGGGATTGAAACACCTCGCAGTGTTAGCTTACGTGTGCTATCTAGCCGTCAGTTAGCCGAGGCAGCTGCAATGACTTTATAGCAACGTGTACACACTATTACGGGCCTTCGGAAATATTGTCGGCACACAGAATAGGTACAGTATATACAAATAAAAAAAATTGGTCTTTCTGTTTTGTTGTCAAGTGTGCCGTTTCCGTGTGAGACTGAACGCCAACGTCACTTCCGTCCACTCTTCTTCTTTGTTTATAGTCGCAAACCAAACTCGAGGTAGATACCGCCATCTAGTGGCGAGTTTAGGAAGACATTTGTCACTGACAGTGACAACTGTGAGACTGATTTAATAATAGCTGTACCAAATAATAAGCTATGATTCTAAAAACAAAACAAGACCACACAGTACAGTACAGGAGGGGACAAAAACCCAGGTGAGTGTGTAAGAGTCCCACCTGGAGAGGATTAAAAGGAAATGAAATGAAGGATATTGAGCCTTTTCAAATATTGTAATTGAAATGAATTGACTTGAATTAACATGTTTTTTCCAGACGAAAGTGCCAAGGTATTTTTAACAAATACTGAATAATTTTCTTTAATTATTGTATCATCAACACGTCCACAGAGAACGGTTTGTTTGTTTGTTTTTGTTTTTTAAACATAATGAATTTGGAATTATCTTTCAACTATGACTATGTTGAAACTATATCTCACAGCAGCACACACATACGAATACGGTAACAATTAAATAATGTATATACTTTATTTAATAGATTTGAGATCTTTGAGATCTCATTTACATGTGAGACCTAAGTACAAAGGAAATATTAAATTAATTTAAATTAATAAATAATGACAAATTATTGATAAATGTTTTCAGAAATATCCTTTGTGTAGGTATGAAAAGGAAATAAACATACAAGCATATTTTGTCACAAACAGTCACACCTAAAATCAATAAAACTGTACAGATTATTGTCTGTATTGTTTATTTATATAGTCCCTCTATGGCTCAAAGGTGATTTTGAGATTTCAACACGTTTGATAATAAATTGATGAACACGTTTGATCAGCCATCAAAGATCTAATCAGTATATTTTGGAGTTTTAGTATTATCAGCATTTAAATTCACCACAGTTTCAATCAACAACATCAAAGGAGTGAAGTGAGGGGTGAGCGGCGTCAAAGAACATTTCGTATACGATCGATTTCATTCTTGAACACAGCCCCAAGTTGCAACGTGTGGCCTCAGAAACTCTACTTCAGAAGAAGAACAGTTACTGTCAGGGGATTAAATGAGGAACACGCGCGTTATTTTTCAGTGGCCCAGATATAGTGGATTACACGCTGATGACTATATTTCGAGTGATACTGCTCGTATATGTCTGATTTCTAGACCAAATAGCAAGTTAGAGAACAATATTGCCATTAGGATCATAGACATATGCCCAGTCCTCCGAGGGCCACAATGAGGGTTAGCCATCAGCAGCTCCGCTGAAGTGGCCCCTCTTCTCGTTGTAGGCTCTCTGGAAGTCCTGTCGTTGTGAAATATCGCGGTAGCTGCCTCCCTAATCACTACGTAATGTGCCGTGCTGCTTCTAGCGGCGCTGGTGACAGTGCTGAAAGCTGTTGGGGTGAGTTTTATTTTATTTTCCTGTTTATTATACAAATTCAAACATTTGTTTGATATGTACCAGAAAGACATTCATCTTTCTTATCCAGTGGGCCTTTAGAATTGAACGGGATGTGCAGCATTTAGTCATACGCAGAGCTCGGGCCTGGGTGGGGGCAGCCGTGTTTTTCCTCACCATAAATCACCACACACAAGGACCGAGCAGTCCAGCAGCATGCTAGCTAACTGTAGCCGCTAGCCACTTTAGCATAGTGAACGGCCTAGCTACATCGGTAACACTACACATGAACAACTCTTTATTTCTAAAAACGTGTAACATGACCAAAGAGACTACAATAAATGGCTGTGTGAAACATAAGTGACAGACGCGGTAATTGAGTGAAATTAATGACGAGCCTCCGATCGCTTGTCATAGCTTCTTTGTTGTCCCGTCCTCGTGCCGTTAGCTCCGATAACGTTATCTTTCTGATATTTGTATGTACAGAATAAACTCGGGTCTCTGACGCATTCATTTTGACCCTGATTAGCTAGTCGTAAGTGTACGTGGCGCGTATAATAACTTAATGGTAAAGGTCCAGTCTCTCCGTCGGCGGTCACTGCTGTGGAAGTGACTGCCGACCCTTGTAAACTCTAAATGTGCCCTTTTTTAAAAATCACATTTCTATCAAAAATACGTAAACGTTACTGTGTCGGAGGGAAGAGCGCCGTGCTATCATGTTTTACAAAATAAGGTTTTATTAATGTATATCAATAACTCATTTTTAAAAGACTGGTGCCGAATTTGTTGCGACACCCAATTGTTTTGTTACAAGCCTCAAATAATGTCCTAACTAGTTTATACACTTAAGAATTAACCAAAAAACATCACAAAGCAAGTTTTTTTGGATGGAATTTGGCGTGTTTCTCTCGGTGTTCCAGAATAACACGATTGTGTGGTTACTTTCCGCGAACTTTTTGATCAGACAAGCCACGTAACGTTACGTGTGATAACAGCCAAATGACTTGAAACTGCCCGACGGGCTAACTCTTTGAGCTAACTCGTGGCGTAATGTCACTGTCGCAGTGAATTAATTTATATGTAAAAGTCGGGAACGCCCGGGGGTACTGGCTGTTTACGACTTTAGCGGTAGCGAGATGCTAATATGTCGGGTTGTGTTTGTCCACACAAGGTCATTAAGATGATTTATACTTCACTGTTGCTGTGTGCGTTAGTTTGAGTTGCAAACAGTATGTCAACGAAACGCAACCCATCTCCACTTGTTTTGCAGATTCGCTAGAGACTTGTATGTGTTTGACATTAGCTGGCTAGCTCAGATGTGACGTTTTCGGTAGCGTTGCATGCCGCAACGTGTTGGATCAGGCCTTATTAGCGGTTCCTGCTTAGGATAGCGGATTGCTAGGAAGTCACATGGTTGGTGCTGTCAGGGCGGTTGTTGTTCGGGCCCAGATGAGGGTAGCGCCGTCGTTTTTAAAGCTTGCGAGACCAGAGCCTCGGTGTTAACTGGGACAGGCTGTATGGTTCCCTAGTCTGTGTTGTTTAATGATTACCGAGAAAAAACTGTAGTGTTGTACTTCCTAGAAAGGACTGAGACGGCCAATCGGTGCTGGTGGTTTAGTGGGTGGACTGTATCTGTCTCTTTCTGCGTCACCAAAAGATGAAAAAGGAGAACAGAAAAGCCCATCTTCCCTGAGGTTGTTTTCACTGAAGAACAGTCCCTGTTCATTGCTCATAACCTTTAACCCACTTAACCAACCCATCCTGTGATAACTGACTGACTTGTGTGTACTATCGTTAGGATCTGAGCCTTGTGAATGTTAACAAAACCCAAAAGTGCTGCTTGTTGTTTGATCAATCCAAATTTTCACATTTGGATATGAATATCAAGGCGGCACCGTCAACAAAAAGAACAGCCTCTCTATTGCTAGGAGTCCCATGTGAGCATTTTTACAACATTATAGTTTTGGGAAATGCATGGGATGAGACTCATTGCGACACAGTAACAGCAGAATAGATATCATGTGTCCCGGGTTGGCTCATCCAGCTTGTTTTCAAAGCGGCGTATTTAGGTCAACAACACTCTGCTCTTACCTACTGATATAAATCAGTCTTTGAGTTTGTAATTAAATGTAGCAATATTTATGGACATGTTAGGCACACAAATGTAGTTCATCTTGGTTGCTTGGTGGGCCTTAGATGCACACTGAATATATATATATCTATATATGTATGATAAGTGTGCAACAGTTGAGAGTGAAGTACAAAACAGAGCCCTGGTCAGAGAGGGTGCCATAAATATCATGGCCTGAACTGAAGGTATCAAGACTTGTTGATCCATAGCATTCCTGGCATTGGGGCCTGTATTGAAGCCACTTCAAGCCACTGGCCTCACTGTTTTATTGTTTTTAATTATCATTTGACAGTGAAATAATATTTCTCTGCTTCATTGCAAACACTCGGAGCCCCTTGTGCCTTTTGTCCTTTGTGTTACCCTAATCTGTAAAGTTGTTGTTGCATAAAGTCATCAGTTCTCCTCAGCTAACCAACTGTGCTTTTTCCCTTTTTACAGTATGAAGTGAAACGGAACTGAATTTTTGTACCATCCGCAACTGCTTCAAGTTCAGATCATAACAAAGAAACTGAAGATAAACCTCCCAAAACAAGCAAAGTTGCAACACAGAAGACTCATAGAAAACAAACGGATCACTTCAAGGGTTTAAATCACAAGAAGTAACCAAATCCTGAAACGACCAAAGAAGACGCCCATCAGCCCAATTGAAACGCAACAGAGAAGCAATCCTATGCCCAAGCATATTCTGAGAAGACTAACTGATCTGAAACCAGAAGTTTGTGCCTACTCAACAGCTTTGACAAAGCACACGTCCCAACGCTGCTCCTAGCCCTCCTCATCCTCACCACACCACCGACTCACCACCGGGGTGTGGAGTGGGCTGCTATCTGCTAGTTTTATTTCCCCCACATAGTTCCCCCATCTTTCCTTTTCTTTCTCTTCTCCTCCCACTGTTTTCATTATATATATTTTTTTTCTAAGCAGTGTTATTGCACCTGCGTTTGCCTTTTTTTTGTGCTAGATTTCTCCCTCTTTTTTTTCTTTTTGCTTTATGCAACCATCTCGAACTTGTGCCAGAAACCTGTAACAAGTGTTTGTGTGTGTGCGTGTGTGTGTGCGTGTTCAACTGTGTGCATGAAGACATCTGCAGGAACTGCAAAGTCATCGAGATCCTGAGAATTACAAGATTTAAAGACGACGAATAAAGGTGGGTCTCAGTTGGTAGTCCCTTCATAACATATGGCCTATCATGTTAACAACTGTCCTTTTTAATTGTTAAGTCACTTATGATTTCATTTGTCATGTTTTGAATGACCCCCCCCCCCCCCCCCAGGTATGCTGAAAATATTTCCCTGTATGGGGTTTAAGAATTCAGATTAAATTCTGAAAGTTGGGTGGACTTCAGAAGCTGTAATTGGTAAATTCCCAGTTTGTACATATTTTTTGTACATAATACAAAATCTTTGTTTGTACATCTGTATCACGGTGATTCAGTTTGGCCAGCTGCGCAGAGGTTGGTTTCTTTTTGTCACTGAACACAAATAGTGCATTTGTCCTCTTTGTCAAAGTTGGATGTTGTTTAAGCAAACACACGTGTGTTACTATTTTTTAAATGGCTTATTGAAACTGTATCTGGATGTGTGGCCTCATCAATTAACGTTTGGGGTTCTCAATTTTTAAATGGCAACATCTTCAGTTATTATTTGCAGCAGCTGGTTTCAGTGATGGCACACTATCAACCACGGAGATGGAAATGAAAACAGCTGCCGCAGAGCTTGATTTGATATGAACCTTGTGTATATACATTCCCTTTGGCACTTGACTGCACATTCATAATGTGGAATGAGTGTGATAATTAATACCAAGTAGAAAGTTAGATTATTTCATGTCAGTGACCTCAACATTGCAATTTGCTAAAGATAACTCTTCTTCAAACATAAGCCAGCTGAACTGAAGCTACACCACCTCCAAACAGTTAAACTGGTTATTGAAATTTAGTTTGAGAATGATAAAGAATTGCCTTCCCACACCCAGCCCGCACCTTTTTTTCCTATTCTGTCGTTTTAAAGTCATATCCCCCCTGATTTTTGCCTTTTCAACTCCCTCCCTTTGGGATAAAAGCCCACAGCTATTTTCCTTTTTTGTTTGTGACACTTGGCACACTGGCTGACCTATCTGCCTTACCCGTTATGTTTGTTCCTCTCTTCACCCCTGCAGACATCCAGCGGTGTATCATTGGGTGCTTACATAAAATAGAACTTAACAGTCCAGCAAAAAATTCAAACAAGTAATCAAGTTCAGCAAGTGCTCAAGCAAGTGTGGTCCGAGTTTATGGGAAAATATGGGCAGCCCCTGGAAAGGCTTTGTTGAGTTTACCTTGCCTGCGTCGCCACCCACCGCATTTGTTAGCGCTGACCTGAGCAGCACCTCCCCTGTCGGACTCAGCCTGTCGCCATATGGCCGATCCGTAAGTTCCACCTTCCCACCTCTTTTCTACGTGCCCCACCCCATCGAACACCCATCCACCCACCTTGCCCTGCATCTCTCTGCTGTGAATGGCCTAACCTTCTTCATCCTTTTCGGGCTCCCGAGACTAGCCTCTATTCAGTTGTATTGTTGCGGGGTGAGGGGTGTTCTGCTGATTAGACCGTACAAATTTGGTGCTTTTCACAAGTCCTGAAGAGCCTTTTTTTTTTTCTTTCTTTCTTTTCCTTCACATCAGAATCAAGTAAAACCTTAGTCGAACTGTAGCTTCACTCAAATCAAGGCGAATACAAGCTAAACTGCATACCAGTTGGTCCTGGTACATAGTTTAAAAACTGAAATAAATGAAATGGGTAGTATTTAAAGCACTGGCCCATCAGCAGTGAACTAAAAGTCTTTCGTTATCTCAGAGTCAAAACCTCTTTTTTTTTTTACGTGGATGTTTGAGAAGAATCGCTGCACGAGCAACCAAACCATTGTGGCCTGTGTACTCGGGTCTTTTTAATGTCCTATGTTAAAGGATAAAATTCCTCCGTACAGGTTATGTATCCTGCTAAGAATAGCTGCAGTACAGGGCCTAACGGAAGAGGCTGCTCTGGGACCCCCTCATAACCCATAACCCTTCACCAACTCTCTGTCCACTGTAGAAGCATCACTCTTTTGACTTGTCATTTGCATTTTTCTGATTCCCCATCTTCAGTAGTTTTATTTCACTCCACCATGCGTAACATTTGCGACACTGCACTTCATCTTAACTGGCTGCTCAAAGAGGTTGGTTAATCTTTTCAGTTTAGTCTGCCTTCTCTGTAGAGCCATCCTCTTTGGATACACTAGTGTTTTCAACCACTTGTTAGTGCTGTTGATTGATTCTGTAATAGGGGATTGTCATAGTAGCGTAACCATTTTACTGTGTGTCCTTGTGGTGTTCTTATGGCTTGGTATTTTGAAGTCAGGATTGGAGTATTGGTGATTTGTGATGAGCTAATATCTAATGAAATGGCATTGGAGAAATCTTTGTATACAAGAATATGTAGTATAGTGTGAAATGTATACATGGTGGGCCTCCAAAAATAGCTTCCAGAGCAAACGCTGGTTGTTGTTTGAAATAACGGCAGGTTAGCAAGGTAAAGTGGAAGATGCAGTTTTATAACGGTATGCTGAATAACTGTTTTTGCGATGTCTGGAAAAGGGTCATTTAAGAAAGAAAAAAACAGTGCTGTAAGTTAAACGCTCTGACTATGCTCCTTTTCAAAGCGTTTGCCTCCTCCCAACAGCTTATCCAAGTCCTATCCCCAGTGTCAGAAATGGAAAGAGGCTCCTCTGAACCGCCAGTGGCTCGCAACACTGGCTCTGCCCCATCTACCTCTACTGGTCCCATGTCTATCCCCCGCTGCTCCTCCCTCTCATGCCATCCCCACCCAGGAAGTAAAAAACACAAGCGGACCCCCTTGTATCAGAGATCAGTAAGAGGGCATGTCCGGTGGTGCCCACACTGACTTTAACAGCCCTGTGAGCTGCTGTTGTGTCATGTGATGTTTGCTAACAGCATGGTTTGTAGTTGCGTGAAAAGCGAGTTTAACCAGGGTGTAGTGGTAGAGTTTGATGAGTGAGTTTTGATTGATATTCCAGTATAATCGCTGGTAGGTTGGTAGAGGGGGGAACAATTTTTCAGCGTTTGTCTGTCTAACCAGAATTGCATGTTGCAACGTTTTGTCAGTGCTTAGGTGGGTTGGGACTGAAATCACTTGACAAATTCAGTGAATTTGAACTTTAAGTGCATGACACTACATACAGGCCATACCGTGTCCTTATTGTGTTTATTCATTTATTTCTTCCAATAAATAGGATAAATCATCCTGAAATTCTATCCAGGCATTATCAATGTGTGTTCCCCTCTGTTGATGGCCAGATAGCCACAGAAGACTGGTGTAGCTTTACTACTGCTCCCCCCCCCCCCCCCCCCCCCCACCCCCCCCCCACCCCCTCTCACCTCCCCGCTCCCCCTCGTTTTTTTAATTTTTTATATAGAGATTTCTTTTAAGGTTGGCATCAAACACTGCATTTAACTGTGACATACTTCTTTTTTTGGTCCGCTTCACTACTGGATGCATTTTAACACTTGCTTCTCCTCTTTCCCAGATGAGTTTTGACCCAGGCATGCTCCATAACAATGGACATACTGCATACGCTAACGGCACTGGGCCTGGCATTAGAGAGACTGGTGTGGTGGAGAAGCTCCTGACGTCCTACGGTTTCATTCAGTGCTCCGAACGTCAGGCTCGTCTTTTCTTCCACTGCTCCCAGTACAATGGCAACCTGCAGGAGCTTAAAATAGGAGGTGAGATGCCTTGGACTTGTGTACAATCTATACATACCTAACCTGTAGAGTGTATCTTGTTTAAAAGAAGAGTTAAATGACTGTTTAATTAGTGGCAATCGTTGAGATTTCAGTCGTGGTTGATGTGGCTGCACCCCATTTACCGGTAGTCACGGTATACCGGGGGGGCAGAAAAACAAACCTTTGTTATTTTTAATCAAGAAGTCAGGCAATAATTGGTCTTTCTCTATCATTCTGTGAGCAACTCTGGTCTTATTATTATTATTATTATTATTATTATTATTATTATTATTATTATTTTATTTTTGCAAAACACAGCATGAGTGAAAGTAGTTGGTTACCCTGCTGAGAAGTTGGACATCTAACGGCTCACTGTGGATGCTCCCGACTGTTGTATTAGTCATTGCAATATTTCAATCTGCTGACTGCTGTCAAAAGAAATAACCATTGTCTTGTTTTGTAGATGCATTTGTAATACTGCAAATATATAAACATTGCGGTATTTTCCGTCATTGGGCCATAGGCTCAATAGCATTGTGTTACCTCACCGGGCGATGGATGGTGACTTGACAGACATTTACTAAATTGAAAATTTACGAGATTGACACTTTAAGTTGTCTGTATTATCTCAAGTGTGCTAAGTGTTTGTTTTTCTCCTGCTTCTCTCCCCTCAGATGATGTAGAGTTTGAGGTATCCTCTGACAGGCGCACTGGCAAGCCCATAGCAGTGAAGCTGCTAAAGATAAAGCCAGAGGTGCTGCCAGAGGAGCGCATCTCGGGCCAGGTGGGGCCAGACCTGCACGCCTATCCCTTTACTGTGCTGCATGGTTATATTCATCCAGTTAAGGAACACCATTTTATTTTTGGTTCTGTCGTTGTCTGTCAATTAATATTTATATGGCCCATTGTGTTTTTTGGGCAGGGGATGTTATTGTAAGTAAATTGTTAAATTTGACCCCCCCCTCTAATCCTGCATCTAAATTTATAAGAACAACATTTTGTATCAATATTTACAATACATTTTAAATTTAAGATTGGCTTGTTGTGCAGACATGCATGTTTGCTGGAGGTGCTGAATGTCTATAGAACAAATATGGTCAAGTGATCAACTTTATTGCTCAGTGGGTGTATTCATTTCTCCGTGAATGCTCACAGCAACTAGTATAGCGCAGTTGAAACAAATATTACTGTAGTTGGTCTGTAAAAGGTCAATGAGCCCAACTGCTGCATCATTAAGTTGCGCTCCGCACTAGAAGGTGTCATGGCAGACTCTGGGGCTTGACTCATTGTTGGTGTATAGTTCATAACATGCAAGTGATGCTGCTTGTCTTGTAATGCATACACATAAATGCATCTATGCCTACATGCAGAGCACAACGTGACGCCACACACGTACTGATTTTAATTCACTCACTAATATGTTCAACCATGTTATCAAGATGCTACATATTTTTACTCTGAGGCACAATCATGCAACAATGCAAACCTGTGGCTGATGCACCACATTTGTGACACTTGATATACTTGTTACTGTGACATTTGAAATTAAGCCATTTCATCCATCACATGTCCAGAAATATTTTAATTGGGCTATGTAATTACAATGAATATTCCACCGGCGGTTGGCGAAGTAGTGTGCTAATAACCCCCTCTGTTATTTCCTCCCTTTTTTGCAGGTTGTCTCTGCAATCCCAGTGCACTTAGATGGAAAGTCTGCACCCGGCCAGGTGCCCACTGGCAGTGTTTGTTATGAAAGAAATGGGGTAAGTGTCATGGACTAGATCAATGGAATATTTATTGTACTTTTAAATTTCATCCTTCCTTGAGGATTTTTTACAATCTGTTACTTGCTCTATGCTTGGCTTTGTTTTGCTAAATGCCTTCTTGCATCTGCTTCCACGTCATGTGTGATGATTTATGTCAATGATATGCAAGATGTTCACGACAGGCCTTTTTAAAAAATAAATAAATAAAAAAATTTAAAAAAAATTTTAGGTTCACTTGTCGTTGTATAACGTGGGGTTGCACAACTAAATGCAGTTGTAGGCCTAATCCCTTTTCAATGCTACACAAGACAAATTTATCGGAACAGTAGTGCAATCCCGGAGTGCATTTTTTGGAATTTGTATGAGGAGGAATGTAAACGGCAACAACAAAAACAATGCTGAATTCTATGAGCAGATGCAATGTGCTCAACGTGCAAAACATAGAAAAGATGTTTCTATTTTTCTTTAACGTGAAGTAGTTTTAGGAGTTAATGAGTGTCGCCCAAACCCTTTTTAAAAACCCTCCTGTGACTTTCCACAGGAAGTGTTCTACCTTACCTACACCCCTGATGATGTGGAGGGAAATATGCACCTAGACACAGGCGACAAAGTCAGCTTTTACATGGATACCAACAAGCAGTAAGTCTTTACACCATGTCTGTACTGTTGACTTAATATGCCCAGCTTCCACTCGATTTTTATACTTTACTTTTTTTTCTTTTCTATTTCAGTACCGGTGCAGTCAGTGCTCGTAATATTCAACTTGTGAAGAAAAAGCAAATGAGGTGCCAGGGTGTTGTGTGTGCTACAAAGGTACGGGTCACTAATATCATTGCATGGACATGTCTTATTAAGCAAGTTATAAATGGTATAGTTATCTTTTGTGATGGCTGAATTCACAGAAACACAAATATAAAGGCACTATTCAAAACCGTTGAGAAAAGTAGTAGTACACTTCACCTGTCAGCCCAGGATTTACCAACATAGCCACTAGCTTGTTTGCAAAATGGGAAGGGTTGTAACAAACGGATCTGCTTTAGATATGATGGTGGGTAGCTCAGTGTCATTTCTAAATGATAAATATATCTGGTTCCATACCATGATTTCCACCATACAGATGAATAAAATGATTATTGATTGAAATGCATCACAATTTATCTCCTGAATGTAACCAAGTTTGGTCTCAACATTTGAAAATGTTTTTGTTTTTTTTGTCTCATAAAGTAGCTTTGAACTATAGAGCCAGGATCTCCCAGTATGAGTGTACGGTTGATGAACCTGTTGTGTTGAACCACATGTTGTTTTTCAGGAGGCCTTTGGATTCATTGAGAGGGCAGATGTGGTGAAGGAGATATTTTTTCACTACAGCGAGTTCAAGGGTGACCTGGAGGCTCTGCAGGCAGGAGATGACGTCGAGTTCACCATCAAAGACAGAAATGTAGGGGTTAAGTTTTTCAGCTCGGAAATACCCAAGTAACTTGAACCCAACTCTTTAATCTGGGTTTTTTCCCCTCTTTAAAAAGTCTTTCATTAAATTTTCAGGAAATTTAAAAGGGTCAAAATAGTCTTTTTAATCTGATTTTATAGGTCTTAAAATGAATGCTCCATAGTTGTTAACTGAAAATAATCAAGACTGTTGTTGGAATTTATTAAAAAAATAGTTCGGTGGGAGAACTGAACCACAATCGAAATAAAGGTTTTCCACTATAACTAACCCCAATATATTCATTGCTATTATATATTACTATTATATTGTTTAAACATGTCAATAAATGTTTTCCTTCACTCTTCTGCCAATATAACCACAAAAATACAAATGGATATCAAATGTAGTTCTTTGTGGTCTTAAATTTAACTTGTTGAAACCTGCAGAAACTGTTTTAATGACGTATGTGTAAAAACATAATTTACATGTTTCTTCTTGTGGCCATAGGGTAAGGAGGTTGCTACAGATGTGAGGCTGCTCGCCCAGGGAACAGTCATCTTTGAGGACATCAGCATTGAGCAGTTCGAAGGCACTGTTGTCAAGGTCATTCCCAAGGTTCCCACAAAAAACCAGGTAAGTAGATGACAAGTCTGCCCAGTTGAATTGTGTTTTGAGAAGGCTTTGGCTGTAAAAGCACCACTGTGACCCACCAACCAAGAACATACCGTACAACTTTCACAAATCTTTCATTCATGCTTCCACAGAACGACCCTCTACCGGGCCGCATCAGTTCCCGGATTGGTTTCACTGACAAGGAGCTGCCCTTTGGCGAGAAGGACACAAAGTCCAAGGTGACTCTTTTGGAGGGAGACCACATCCAGTTCAACATCTCCACCGACCGCAGAGACAAGCTAGAGAGGGCTACCAACATCGACATCCTCCCAGACACCTTCGACTTCACCAAGGAGACCCGTGAAATGGTGAGGATAACAGAATAATAAATCAATGTGATTTTCCTGAAGTGTGGGTAATTGTATTATGTAAATCATGACTGTAGAGATGTCGTAAAACGGCTGATTGGAAGAGGTGTCCACAAGCATTGAACTGCAGTGAATACCTATTCAGAGAGTAACTTTGTGTCACCAATCCTCTTCTAGGGGGTGATTGCGGCTATACGCGATGGCTTTGGCTTCATTAAGTGCGTGGATCGGGACGCCAGGATGTTCTTCCACTTCAGTGAAGTCCTGGAGGAAAGCCAACTGCACATCTCAGATGAAGTGGAGTTCACTGTTGTGCCTGTAGGTCCTGTTTATAAGCTTTTCACAAAAGTATGTATTCTGTCTTACTACTTAATCAGCCACATTTTAAGCATTTGTTTATAACAAGCTAAAGTAAATGTCCTGTTTCTTGCCAGGATATGCTGTCGGCTCAGAGGAACCACGCAGTGCGCATCAAGAAGCTGCCCAAGGGCACAGTGTCCTTCCATACCCAGTCTGAGCAGCGCTTTATGGGTGTGGTGGAGAAGGAAGTTGTTGCAGCAACCACAAAGAATGCCAGCCCCACCAAGGGCAAGGAAAAGGTACGACTTATTATTGTTGTTATTATTATTATTATACATAAAAATGCACCCACCAGTGCATTCATAAATAATAGCCTTGTAGTCCACATGAATCCCTCTTCCCAATTTCTGTTTTTAGTTCTAATTTTTCCTCTTTGCTTTCTCGTCCAATGACGACCTCCTGTTCATGCTCCTTGTTGGTTAGAAAAAAGACAAGGTAGGACTGAGACGCTCTGCATGAAGCCATATGAATAAAGTCTCGCAAAGAAATGATAAAGAAATGTACTCGGACTTGTAGCAATAGTCTATGCATTTCACTAATATTTAGTCTAAGAAATAATAATTTCCTCTACCTAATATATGAAGTCTCAAAGCTGACAAATAATGCAGTGTAAGAATACTGTAATCACAAGTGAGATGTTGACGAGTCTTTTGTTGTCTAATAAGAGTCTGTTTTCTCTTATTTTTCAAGGCTAAAGTTGTAGAAAAGGTTGGTCTTTGCTGGCTTCTGGGTTGCCTCCTTTTACCATTTTTTTTTTTTTAGTTAGCAGCATGGTATTTGATCACCAATTAACCCTTAGAAGTATACATTTCTGGGAACAGGCTGTAAGTAATGTATATCATTCAGCAACTATATATATATTTCCTTTTTAATTTCTTAATGATTTAAGCAGCACCTTCATTTAATTAACCTTTTTTTGGCATTTGAAATGAAGACTGTAGATAAATATTTTTGCAGTCAAAATGGTAATAGTACTTGGAAGTTGCAGCAGCAACAACAGATTAAGAAGCATGAAATAAACTGCTCGTTTTCTGTGATCGAGCAGCCTGTCGAGTTTAGTTCGTACTCCTCATGCTTTTGTTGGGATTAAATGCTCAACATGAAAATTCTTGTAAATGACTTGCTGTGACACGTTCAGGCAATTACTGTGAACAATTGAGGGATGAATAAGTTCCGTGAATGTTGCAGGAGTGTTCCCAATGTAACTGCAATAGTGGTGGGTGATTTATGCAGCCCTTCGTAGTCGGGCTTCATAGTGTAACTCGGAGCTGTCGCAGTAGACTAGGCTATTGCTAAACAACTAGGCTGCTGCAGAACAATGCATTGCACACCGTTGCCTCTCACATGCTTGTGTGGGCTTTCTCTGCACACCATGTTCTAATACACTATGTAGTCTTAAATCATCCGATTTCAGACATTGATAGCTTCCACCAGCTACGGGTGTAGCATTAATCGGCCTCGGCTGGGGCCAGCTGGATCAAGCATTGGTGACGCCCATTGTTGAAAAAAGTGTTTTGTTTCCCTCTCTGTAGGAAGCTGAGGAAGGAGTGATTGCATATGAAGACTGCGGAGTGAAGCTCACTGTGGCATACCATAACAAGGACCTAGAGGGAGGAGGATACCCTCAGGTTGGAGACAAGGTATCTACTCTATTCTTCTTCATGAAGACTGTACAATAGGCTCAATTTTATTTATTTTTAATTTTATTTATTATTATTATTTTTTAATGGCAAAAATCTCAATCACGATTTTATTTAACACAATTCTGAATAGACTTTTGGAAACCATGTGTTTTAGAAAGAAAATGTTTCTACATTTTAAGTTAAATACATTTAATTTGGTGAACCTTGAGAGCAAGATTAAGATGGATCTAGGAAAAATCCAGAAGTAATATAAGGTTTGCTCCTATAGCAGACAAATGCTGCTGATATTACCCAACTTGTAGGGCTGTGTTTGCAGTGCTGATTTACATTCTCCAAACTTGTGTGTGTCTGTGTGACATATTAATGTTTGTCCTTTTTTAGGTGGAGTTCTCCATCAACGAAGTGAAGCGAACTGGCCAGCAGAGTGCAGTCTCGATTCGGGTCCTCAACCGTAATGCCTCCAATGCCAAGAGACTGCTTGGATTCGTTGCCACACTGAAGGACAACTTTGGCTTCATTGAGACAGCAAATCATGATCAGGAGATTTTCTTTCACTACAGGTAAAGGGTTAAGTCCTAGATGCCTTTTTCTTTTAGTTGCTGATTTTACTTGTTAATGGCATCCACAGATCTGTTCATTCAAATCCAAGTCTCAGTGTAAATCTGTTTTCTCCTCCAGTGAAATGTGTGGAGACTTGGAGAACTTGGAGCTGGGCGACACAGTGGAGTACACTCTCTCTAAAGGAAAAGGGAACAAAGTCAGTGCTGAAAAGGTTACCAAAGTGGCTGCAGGTATGAGGGGTTTGATTCCAGCCGTTTAGTTTACATAAGTCATAATATTTGTTGATATGGCAGTATAGGTGGGAGTGACTGCAAATAAAAGGGGTTTTTAAATCCGCTGTTCTCCACTTCCAGTGAATGGCATCAGTGAGGATGTTGGTGCTACAGTGATGATGGGGAAGGTCATCCGTCCCTTACGCAGTGTGGACCCCTCCCAGACAGAATACCAAGGGCTTATTGAAATCACAGAGGAAGGTTGGTGGCACGCTATGATGGGACTTGTCGACCTAACATTTTAAAGCGCAGTGTTTTCTTGGGAGGATCAACATGATCTTATCCGTCCTCCCTTCTTGGTTTTTTTAATTTATTTATTTTTTTGTTTTTTAGGCGCAACTAAAGGCCAGAATTATCCCTTTGGAATCATGGGTATGTCGAACAAAGCAGACTGCCTGCAGAAAGGAGAACTTGTGAAGTTCCAGGATTGCACAGTATCTCAAACTGGACAGAAGATGGCCTGTAATGTGGTCCCTCAGCGTAGAGCCATGGTGGAGTGTGTCAAAGACCAGGTAGTGATCAGCTATTTGTTTTCCGTTTCATTAGTGCTCATTGCTACGGACCTCTGAGGTCACATGGTAGGAAAAGAAAGTTGTGTGTAAATCCACACGAGCGAAATTTGTAAACTGTTCCCCCAGATTCCTAATCCGTGCGCACAGAGTTCGAGGTACATTTTTGATACTTTAGACCTACATTAATAAAACATTTACTGCTAATGAGTATTTATTTTGTATTATAGTATTTTCCTAAATAAAGGATCTGGCTTTTTCTTCCACCACTAAGAGCAGGTAAAGTCCAGGACATCAACCCTTTATTATTAAACAAAACTTCTAAACTAATAATTATTGAATGAATATAACAGCATGACTACTGTGTGCCAAAAATATAGAGACTCTTATATAGAGACTCCTAAATCAATATATACAAAACAAAATGTACCAAATGGGAATAATATGTTGAACTATAAACACTGCATGATTGGATATAGGAATACTACAGTACCGTATTAAATTGATACCATAAAGGGTTACTAAATGTACTATTCAGTATTAATTTTTAAGTTCCCTTTTAGAAATTCTATACTGACACAACTGCAGATAAAATGCCACAAAGTACAACAAGCTCATATTAAATTTACTGCGTTGCATAAATGTACAATGGATTACAAATCCGTTCGCACAGGTTTACACATTGATTTTTTTTTTTCTCCAACCATGTGACTCCATAGGGGCTCCGTACATCACATGTACCGATCGGAAACCTCAGTGTTTAAAAAGTATATTTAAAAGAAAGAAACCTCAGTGTTGACGTGACTGTTACTCCGTGCTGGAGTGAATGGCTTTACATTTTGAATCCTGAAGTTGTGTTGTTTTGTTGCCCCCAGTTTGGCTTCATCACATATGAAGTCGGAGAGAGCAAGAAGTTGTTTTTCCATGTAAAAGAAGTGCAAGATGGCCTCGAGCTCCAGACCGGGGATGAGGTGGAGTTCTCGGTTGTCCTCAATCAACGCACAGGAAAATGTAGTGCCTGCAACGTACGCAGAGTCAGGTAAAGACGCCAGACCCTCGTGTGTCATTCAGTTCACTTAACTGTAATCTGAATTTTTGCCGCTATACATTATCTTTGGTAACATTTTCAACTGGCATAAGATTTTTAAAAAAATAATAATAATTGGTCTCAATGTTGACCTTGAAGTCTCATTATGATCCTGCCGTTACAGTGAGGGGCCTAAGCCGGTGGTGACCCCGCGTCCAGATCGTCTGGTAAACCGATTGAAGAGCATCACCCTTGACGACGCCAGTGCTCCTCGCCTGGTGATTGTAAGACAGCCCCGTGGTCCTGACAATTCAAAGGTACAACCAAGCCTGTGCTCTTGCCACATTGTGTCTGTGCCAGGAATGTAGCTGCTAGTCTTGGACCTGATCTGTAACTATTGAAATCATAACTACAAATACCTATTCAACTTGTGTTTTTGTGTCAAATATTGTAAATGCAAAGTTGTTGGAACATCTATCGGTACATATACTAGAAATGAGGACTATTGGCTGTATTATAGCTTTGTTTAGTCATCATACACAATAAGTATAAACTGTCTTAATTACTGTTTAGAATGAGAGTTGGGTAATGACTGAAAAGGCACAGGCAATTCAATTTCCAAAAGCCATACATTTATTTTTCTTTATTACAAGAGACTATCTCTGAACATCAAACCAAGTTTTGAGGATTTTCCAGCTCCCTTTTTCAACAGTGTATATTTTGGGATTAAAGTATATGCTTGTTTATTTAAGCTTAAACATTAATTCCATCCTTCCTCTTCTACGCAGGGCTTCAATGTGGAGCGCAAGACTCGCCAGCCCGGTGTCATTGACTGAGCAATACAGAGCCCACCCTGTTTGGTGTTGGTGGGATGCCATCCCAAAGGGCAACAACAGGGGATAAGGGAATTTGATTTGACACATGCTTGCACACACACACACACATATATACACACACACACACGCACACAAAACATACCACACATACAGTAATCAGCATGTGTAATCTTTGTCCCCATCGATACCTGCGAGGGAACTTCTCTCATTCCACAGTTCCCTGCCTCGCCTCCCATGTATGATGTACTTGATACAGAGTTCCACACTGCAGCGTACATGGGGGTTTCTGAGTGTGTGTGCGTGTGTGACGTATCCTAGAAGTGATTGTAGTGTGTAACGGAGGTATTTGTTTCTGAGGGTCTCGTCCCTCTAAACCAGAGTGATGACTGTGTGGCTGTCAGTGTCCCTATCTTTTTGAATCTGGTTTGTCTGGAATTCTGCACCTGTAATCTGTCCAATAGTTTGCCTGGGATGTATTTGAGCATCTGCTCCCTTTTTTTTCTCATATTTTTGCTCCTTTACCCATGGAAACTTAAAAATGGTTTCATTGTCAAGTTTCCACTACTGTATGCTTTCCTACAAGACGCATAAAGCAAAGCAAAGTTCCCTCCATAAGGAGGATCATATTTCTCATGTGCGAGCTTAAACTGAGGATTCTTCTCTGCTCGGTTTTTTTGAGCAGTTTTTAAAACGCTTTATTGAAGAGCTGAAGTGAAAGCATGGTGTGTGTGTGTGCGTGTGTGTGAGAGATGTATGTGAATGTCAATGTAGTTAATCTAATGGGATTTACTTTTACCAATCTGGAGCCTTTAGATACCTTTTTGGTATTCACATGCTCCACTTAAGCAATTTTTCCCAGGTGCAGAATTCCTTGTGGCATCTTATATCTGCAGTTCTTTTATACTATGTTTTTTCTTGCACATATTTTTGCTTTTTTTTTTTTTTTTTTTTTTTTTCTCCATTGAAAATCTGCTAATATTGAATTAAGTAAGAATAAGGTGCCTAAAAACTACAAGCAAAATTAAATTTAAAAAA
>CALSCE010009645.1:11849498-11892576 GCA_943593645.1 Bovichtus variegatus
CGCGCTTAGTGGAAGTTCATTGGAACTTCGAATATAACAAAACAAATTTAACTTAAAGGAGGAGAAAGGTAAAGTATTAGAAATTTAGTTTAAAAAAGAAAAAGGAAAAAAAAAAAGCATTAAAAATCAGGATACCAGTTATTGTGCACCGGAGACGTGGTGGGTGAGCTGTTGTGCCTCTGCACATTAAGTTACAGTCTAAATTAATTTCAACTTTGGAGATCACTGGATTTCAGTTGAACCACAAACAGAGGTTCTCATGTACTTTTGTTAATGGTCTTGAATGAAACGATTGAATTAAAGTTTTATGAAAATCATGAGCTGTTGTAAATTGTCTTATTTCAGAGAATAAAAAAACTTCAAAGCATTAAGTATCTGTGATAACAACTTTATTATGTTGACCAACGTTGCACTCCAGGGTTCATTTAAGGGCAAGGAATAACGTAAAAAAAGATTAGCCAACGGTTGTTACAAAAAGACAGGTGCATAGGTATAGGTGCGTGCTCCATAGTAAGAAACATTAACATGAGGGTTTCTCAGCAGACGACAACATGTACAAATTCACCAGAGAAGAAGCTCAAAGAGCTTTCAGTCCAGTCCCACGGCGCTAAAATGAACACTTGCACCAGCTCTCTTGAGGTGTGCAGTTGTATGTAATATTTGAGTTAGTGTAAAGTATATTTACTCAAGTACATTACTTAAGAACAGTTGTAGTTTTGAGGTACTTGTACTTTATGTTTTTATTTCCATTTAATCTCACTTTATACTTCCTCTTCACTTCAATTCAGAGTTAAATATTGTACTTTTTACTCCTACATTTATTTGATAACTTTGGTTACTTAGCAGATTTTGATTATTAAAAAAAAAAAGATGAATCAACAAATCAATGTATTGTTATAGGTTAATCTGCTTAGCGGTATAAATTAATTAAAATGACCCTCACCTTTACCAGCTGCAGCATTAAAGTGATGAACACATTAATGCATTATTAAAGATAATCCAGTAATTATTAATCTGAAATGGGCCATTCTGCATAATAAGTACTTTTACTTTTGAAGTATATTTTGATAGCTTTTGACTTTTACTTAACATTTTGAATGCAGGCCTTTTAGTTGTAGTAGTCTTTTTACACTGGTATTGCTACTTTTACTTAAGTAAAATATCTGAGTACTTCTCCCACGACTGTGAAATGCATCATCCAATCCATAATTCTTTGCATATGTCTTCAGAGACGGCAGATTTTACCGGTGTCACAATTCTATTCAGTTCAGTAAAGAAAAGTTAATCTTTTCTTCAAATTGAGGTCATTATTCCCATGAAAGCCATCTCCTTGAAGCGAAGGCAGGAATAATGCGCTTTGATATTTCCCTCTCTTTCAGTATAGCATGTACAATATATCCCATAAATACTGACGATGGCTAGAAATCCTACCTGCAGGTGTAGTTTAAACTTCAAATGAGAATTGTGAATCTTCTCTCATTGTCTGTTAATTGTGCTGTACACAAAAAAGGGCTTAAAGCTTTTTATTCTGTAAAAGAAGCACTTCCTGTTGAAGGCCATTGACTTTGATCCCCTGCCCTTGTTCTGTTGCTGAGGACCACAGGGGTGCACTTCTAATACATTAATATTTGTGACCTCTGTTAACTTGATTCTAAACCTTGGTGCTCCCCAGATATATTGTGAGCTCAGAGCGGTGAATCACCTTGTTTTTAGTCTGTGATTGAGGAGTTTGGGCTTGAGCCCAGCGTGTCCACCACTCCCTCAGCTCGGTGGGCCCTGTGGGCCGTCGCTCCTTTATCTGGCTGTGAGGAACTAGTGCATGAGGAGGGTTCAAATCCTCTCGGGGCAGGAACTTCCTGTTAATATTTACATCCCCATCTGGATCAGATTGTTGGTCCGTAGTTGATACAGCTGAAATCTCTGCTGCAGCATTTGCACCATCTTCTGAAAACCTCTCTGAATCCCCTTGAACAACGTTTTGAGTGGCAAAGAAATCAAGCCCCTGCATTTTGCGCTTGTACTCCTCCAGTTTGGCCTTGCATCCCACAGCATTTGCTCTCATCTCAAGGAACTGGCCTTGCAAATCTTTCTCATAACCTTCCTCCGCCTTTAATTCATTCTCCCAAAACTTGATCTGCTCCATCTCCTCATCAACCGTTCTCTGCTGGGCTTCCTGCTCACCTTTTTTGGCCCGCTTTTTTTCCTCAAGCTCCAAAATCTGTTTGTCTATGCGCGCTATCTGGTCCTGTAAATTCTGCAAACAGCTGAGTTGATAGATGATGGTTTCTCTTAGACTGTTTTTCTCATCTACAGACGCAGCACATTTTGATTCAGATTTTGCCTCTTGATTTTTCTCTCGGCTTTTGCTCACTTTACCCCTCGTCTGACTTCCCATGCAGCAGGACGTTTGATGATCCAAGTCTGACTTCAAACTTTTCTGGGCTCTACTGCTTCGACCTGAGTAACCTTCGTCAACAGTGAGAGAAATATCCAAAGAGGTACGATTCCTTTTATCTGTCCTCTTACCGCTTTCCTTCTCACAGGCAGTACTATAGACCTTGCCTTTACTCAGACTCTCCAGCCATTCCCAGGCCTCCTCCATGAGTGTCAGAGACTTTCTTTTCGGCCGTTTCACGTCCTCTTTTTGCTGCTCGCCATCTTGTCTTAAAGTTTTCTGCAGCGGCAAGCTTTGACGATGCAAACTCAGTGAACCGCCACTCCGCCGCATTCTGGTGCCTGCATCTTTTCTTCTCATTGGCGGGCAGGGCTGGTATCTGCCAACTTTTGTCCTGCTCATTTCGTCCCAGACCGAGGGTCCGTTGTGGAGCAGTGTGAGTCGGACCTCCCTGGCCTGCTGGCCGTACTTCTCAAGAGTCTCCAGAAGGCGTTCATTGGGCGCCATGCACCGCTCAAAGTCTTTAAATTTCTCCTGTAACGTGTAGCGCCCGGGTTGACCTAAAGAAGAGAGGGGTGACTGTGATTGTCAGCTTTCTCACAATGTCAGAACACAAATCGTATCACTACGTAGAGCCACAGATATATGGTACTGTACATACCCAGGGCTTGAGCCAACGCTATCACTACTTCTTGGCATGTTGTTTCCTCTGTAACTCCACAAACCACGCGTGGGATACCGTCCACCGACACCTTCACTTCCATTGTACCCAATCTGTGACATAAAAGGACATAAAAGTTTAGTCACATTGTGCAGGACACTTGTTCTATGTTAGGGGAAGTGATGGAGACAGCAATTCGACTGCCATCAACATTCACTGTGATCTGTCTGCCCATCACGTGTTGGTCCAGCTTGAAGAATGTTTGTAGGATCTCTACAGTGACCCCATAATACTGAAAATAAATGAGCAGGAAAAAAACTTATAATAATGTCTTTAGAAGAAATATCCACCTACCTTTTGTGTCCCGTCTGTAGTACAGATGCCCAGACGTCTGTGCTCTGGCGGAGAGTTCTAGTTGGGAGGAACTGTTGAGCAATTAAGAGCAATTAAAATTCCTGAAGTCGTCTACCACTGGAGGGCAGTTTATGATCCCACCCATCTTAAATAGTTTCTGTTTTGGAGGGGAAAAAAACACAGCAAATTGAATTTCTCTTGGTTTGTATGAAATTGTACCACAGAAAATAATAAATAGAGCAGCAGGAGACATTTTGTCAGTCGCTGTCAGTACTGAGGTGGTATCTTCCTTCCTTTGAATCGTACCACAGCAAATGCGTGCACTCACGTTTTGCCATTGACTTCTAAAATTAGCTTTGTGTTCCTTCTGTGCAGGCCTTGACAGCAGTAAAAAAAAAAAAAAAAGAAAAGAAGAGAAGAGCCACAGTCAGCAAACCCACTCAATGGTGTCAGTTATACAGCATATCTATCAAACGTCTGCTAATACAAGCTAACGTTAGCACCACATGTAAGGCTGTAGCTGCCTGTGTTTTATTGCCAAAGAGAATTCATATTATTATTATTATTTTTTTTTTTTAAAGTTACACAGTCTCAATTTAAATCAACTTTTTTTAAATTAATTAAAAAAAAAAAAATGAATCCTGTGCGATTCAACCAAACTCTCACACACACACACACACACACACACACACATTCATGCACCACCACTACCTCCGCCATTTGTAGGTCACTCAATCCCAATCCGCAAGTTCTATTTTTATAAACTATTATATTGAGAGACGTTAAAATGTGAGATTGCTGCTTATTTTACTCTTTAATGTGCAGTCTAGTTTAAGCAAACATAATCTGTTGGATGTCCTAACATAACTAGTATTGAAGGCAGTGCGTTTTGTGGAGTAAAAGCTAAGTCTTATGAACACACTGTTCCTGAAAACAAAAAGAGCCTGTATACGTGCATTCACAAGTGTTTATGCCGTTTTAAGATCTGGGTGTTCCTTTTTATCTTTCTAACAGGAAGGGTGATTACAATCCTCACAGAACATGTAAACACGCTGAACTTGTAAACTGTGCGTCAGTGAGCCATTACTATCAAGCACATTCCTCACTGAGTCTGTGCTGCTAAATATTCTGAACTGTCATTCATTAAAATCAGGGATTTTTAAAATGTATTTCTGACCATAGAGATCTATCTTTTTTTTTTTTTATTCAAATTTTTATATTTCAATACTGGAGGTTATATTGAATATAACAGCAAATCATCAGCCTCTACATTCATCTATAAAACTGGGCAAGGGTCAGCTTAACATAAGTATGCAAACATGTTATCCTTGTTTATCCACGTGTATTATAATATTCATCGACTGCCTGACATAGGGCTTTTATTTGCCCCCCCCCAGTCTCTAAAATATCTTCTTCTCCCTCCCCGCAGCCCTGAATGGCACATGGGTAGACAACCCAAAAAAAAAAAACAGACCCGAAAGAAATTGAAAAGTAAACTATATTTATATATACCGTTATATAAAATCTGATCATCCTGTAGGGAGGATTACAACTTAATGCTGAGAACGTTTTGGTAGCTGTCAGACCTAAAAGTTCAAGTCTTTATGTTTATTATCTTATGCATTGTAAAATGACTGTGTAAAAGATTTTGCGTGTAATAAACTCTGGGACAACACAATGCATTTCAAGCGCCTGTAACGCTGCAGTGAACTTTCTTTATGTCAGAAGTCTCTGTCTGGCTGATGGAGAAGCACAGGTTTCAGACGTCTTCCCACATGCAGGGAGGATGTGGTCACCAGTAAACTTGACACCAGTAATATTCCTTACCAAACAAAACATTGTTATACGACATCAACTTGAAGTATTAATAAATTGGAAATGCATAAATGGAGGTAGATCTTTTGGATGGGTTTCATTCTGGTGTTCACAGCGTGTTTTGCAACGTGAAACTATTTCAAAAAAAGTAAAAACCCCTGGAAATGTCTGTATGTCCAAACACAAACTGAGAGCCAGACAGACGAGCACCTGTTGTAATTTGGTAGTGTCTGACAGGTGATGATGTTAGGAGTAATATGAAACGGGGCAACTTGGACTCTCTGTCCCTCTTGCCATGCTAACCACATGGCCAGCTGCTGATAATCTCTCAGTTTCATGTTGAGGAACAGTCACATCTCATTGGACCACGGAAAAGAAATAGTCAGCCTTTGTATTTGTTGTAATTTTCCTGTGGCTGTGGTTAAAGTCAGGAATGTAGCATAACAAATTCACACGCACAGAGGAAATGTTCAACCTCAAAGTTATCGGTGTATCAGATCATTTGAGATGTGTATTTCACGTATTTCTTTATTGAGAACATACTGTCCAAACAGCACTTCTGCCTAGACATGAGAAGATCTAATTAATTTCTAGCGTTCAAGATAATGTTTCCTTACTGTTTAAGCTGGAATCTTAAAACATCTTTTTTTTTTTTTTTTAAGTATGATTATGAAATAGTAAGAAAAGGATTATTATTTACAAAATGTCCTGTTAAAAATTCTGTGTGGCAACTGACTATCTGCCAATTTTTAATTTGATCTCCTTCATTAGTTGCACCCCAGGACCGTTGACATTTAGGATCACATTCCCTAAAAATAGATGGCTTGTTAAGTGTCTCCGAGCTGCACAACGTCTTAGGATGAACGGAGAAGCAGAAGTGTGTTACACAAGTGAATGGCAAAGTCTGTGCTATGACGTCGACAAGGATTTTTACTCCCTAACAGTCCAAAATGACAAAAATATGTATTGTTCTACTTACCTTTTCTGGTATCTAGCAATGCAGCTAGTCTTGGTTTTATCTGTTGAAATACGTCTTAAAGTCTTAAAGATTTCTGCCCTGATACAATTGAGTTCAATGGGATTCTGTTTGTGGTGCTCAAAGCAGTAAAAAGTGCAAACAAATATGTTTTAACACCAATAGAAATTGAAGAAATGTTTCCTAAATTCTGTTGACAGCATGTTGTGTGGATTTGTCAAAGTACCAAGCACATTGCTTCTGGAAAAAACATGTTTTTCAGATATACATTTTCAATGCACCGAGGAGAACAAATGGAAATCCATTCTCCTCTATTCTAGAGAAGTGGCAGAAGTTTCAGAGATGGTTACTTAAAACCAGGACAAATAGTAGCCCAACCGATACTGAATATTTGAGAATTTTCTGTTAACGATACATATCATTCTTGTTATCAGTTAAACTACTGTAAAAGATCGATGGTTATCCAGGGCATCTTATTTGTGAGGGCATCTCCACCTGTGTCCGAGGCCCCTACAGTACAGTGGATATTACCTTTCTACCTTTTAGTAGGATCAAATCCTCATGGAGCGACAAATATCTGCACCAAATTCCATGGCAATCCATCCAATAGTTATGGAGGCATTTCATTCTGGACCAAAGTGGTAGACCAACCAACATTGCCACTCCATGCTGTTAGTACATCCGCACTAACAGCATGGAGTGGCAATGTTGGTTGGTCTACCAATTTGGTGCAGATATTTGTTGTTCCATGAGGATTTGATCCTACTCACCCCTGATTTTTCTTCTAGCGCCATCAGCTGGTCAAAGATGTTCACTTAAAACAACTCGATGGATGTCCAAATACCTGCGAACATGACATACTGAGTGCTAATTAGCAAAACTATGACGTTTAACAAGGTAAACATTGTTACCTGCTTAACACCAGCATGGTAGCATTGTCAAATTTGAGCCCGATAAGGCATAAGGCCTTCACAGAGCATTTCCACCTTTCCCGGTCAACTGCTATGGTCTGCGCCTTGTTCCATGATTTCCCTTACTTTTCTACTTGTGCCCAGGTCCAGGTCATTGCTATGTTGCAGTTGTTGTTTTGGTCCTGCCTTAGTATGTGTCTGATCATCTCCCATCTACGCCGCTTCACTCCTCACCCAGTACTGATATACTATCATCATCTTCTTCTACTGCTTCTACTGCCGTCCCTTTATCTTCTTCTGCTTTCTCATTCTCAGCTTGACTGCTGTGCATACAAGATGGTGGTAACTTCCGGTGTCTGCAGACCTGTGCACTTTTTGTATATTTCACTGAATTCCTGAACCGTTTACCAATTAGTACATGTTCTATCTGATTCCTGGTTGTCCCATCTGGAGATACCCACTTACAATGTGCATATTGCTATGTGGGAATAGTGTTCCTGTTATGACTAGCTTGTTGTTGCCAAGCTACATTTCGTACAGCCTTTCCCCGTTATCCTTCCGCTTTCCCAGCCCGCGCCTGCACAACACCCTCTCATAGCCCGCCATGTCTTCAGTGTCCTGTGCGTTTCTACCATCCAGTACATCTGGATGGTGAACTTGTTTGTTACTTGTTCATCTGCATCTTCTGTGTTGGGAATAGTCCCTGTCTTGAACGATCCGTTCACTGATTGGAGACCAATCCATCGTGGCTCTGATTTTTTTCTCGTATTTTTCAAAAATGTGCCTTTCTCACCCAACAGCAACAGTAACAATTGTGTCATTGCATTTGCAGTGGATAGAAAGGTGTGATTAACACATAAGCACTCATTTAGAAACCCACCAAAGCATGTGCAGAGCTACGTGGTGCCTGTCAGGGAGTCCTGTATGCACATAGACTACTTAAAATAGAGTCGGACTGATATGTGTTTCCCCATTACGTCTAGGAGTGTCGCTTGTGGGCATATCAGGTTCTGGTTACACGTGAGAGGCAGAAGGAGCTTAATATTGCAAAGACCAGGCACAGGGCTTCACTCTTCCCTACTACTGTGACCCAGTAGCTGACCATCCTTTACCAGTCCTCAGGGAGCGTTTCACTGGAAGAGCGTCACCATGCCTAAAGTCTTAGTGCCAGGTGAGTATGGGGGTTCACTCTCATCTATAGAAAGAGTGATTGGATCATTTTCACAAGGTTATTTTGTATTGACACGTCACTCTAAAGATGAACGGAGGGAAGCCTTCACCAAAAGTCTAGTCATTTTTATTTTTGTATGCTTTTCCATGCAATGTTTTGGACACCACATGGAAAACTAAAAAAAAACTTGACCTTTCTGTCAAATGCCTCCTTGTTGAGATGTGTGGAAAGAATAGAGGTGAGAATTCCCATAACTTTGCAAACATGCTTTGAATGCATATTACAGGGATCACACCTCTTACTGTGTGTAATACCAACAGCTGTTAAGGTAATAAATGCCCATGTGTTTGCCAGTTCTACATTGTCACTTTAATTCATGGCACCAACAGGTTTAGTGACAGGTTCATTGAGGTTAAAATGCATATAGTTCCAATAAATGTAAATTTTCCCGCTGTGGGACGAATAAAGGTTTTCTGATTCTGATTCTGATATGAAGTCCATACCCTCTAATATATAGTCATCACAAAGTGTCATTGTCTTCTAAGTTCAAATATTCAATGAAAATGCTATTTACCTCGAAATTCCTTTCTTGAGCTCAATTGTAAGCATTTTAGATTAAGTTTTTAGATTGTGTATCAGTGCAGAATCTAGTGAGTAATTCAGTATCAGCTGTGAAAATGTCAAAAGAGGATGTTTGATGGATGGGATCGACCAGCACATTCTCCGAGGTCAATTTGACTTTCGTTTTTTTTTTCTTCATTGTTCCTTCATTTACTTCATCCCCAGTATAAAACGCTCTATCATTACTACTCTTAAAAATGCTGTTTTAATGGTTGCTTACCCATGCCAGGGTGCCAGGTATGATGACACATGATACCGCGAGCAGTTTTTCAAGAGATAAAAAATAGAAATGCATCTCCACCAGCTGCTGTCTGAAGAGCTTGTTTTTTTTTTTTACAACTAATAGGTGGTTGTAAGTATTTAGCCGAGAATGTGTTTGAGACTTACTCTGAGAGATTTCACACCGGTGTTGTCGTGCAGTCAATGCAGGCAGGTTTTACGATCTGCCATGCTGGCGTGGAGAGCTAATAACAGATGTATTAATAAGCAACTCAGATACGTCTTAAATATTAATATTAAAGAGACAGTTTATCTACATCCCTAATTAGCTATGCAGATAGTTTGGAGCTGAAGCACAAAAGTCAACAATGTCGAGAAACATGTCCTAGACACTCCATAGATAATCAACATAACTAACTGTGGACTCTTTTCTACTAAAGGGTTAGTCCCAAAAAATATGCAAAGCCAGTGAACATTTCTTTTTTTGTAGCTCTCTTACTTCGGTGTTATTGGTGCTTTGAGCCCTGACCACACTTGCTTTGTTTCCCCTCTAACCTGGACCGTCCCACCCTGACTGGGACTTTTTGCTTCCTCAGCAGAGGGGGTAAGTGACTATAGAGCTGAGAAACTTCCTCAGGAGTTTCGGGAAGATGTGAAGCTTTTCAAATGCATAGTTTACAGTATGGATGTGAGACAGTCGCATCACCAAATAGTCTTTCTCCAAAGATGGTAATATGATAGACGTTCATACCATCCATACCATATGAAATGGAAAGTAATGGAATATAGAGAAAATGGACACCATTTATTAATTTACTGTTCACATTCAATCTCAGTTCTCTGGTTCATTTTAATTTATTTGTGTCAGATGCTTTACAACCAGAGCATCGTCAATCAAAACTGAACTGAATGTGAACATTGATATTTATAAATGACTCTTCCACCGTGGGAATGCTTATTAGCATTAGCGTTAGCAAAGCGACACACAAATAAGACGTAATCGACCTTAAGACTTGTTCGAACTCATCAAAGGAATGCCAGGGAGACAGAGGAAACGCCTCTTCACGTGCACAGAGACGTTTCGTAATGGCAGCAGAATATCCTGCATACTTGATCCAAACGTGGTGCTCCAGTGGGAACACTGACGCCACGAAATCATGCATGTGTCATGAAGATGCAATTACCAATTCTTTGTCCGGCAGCTGTTTTTTTTTTATTAACTGTGAATTTAACAAATCATGTGTCCTCTCCGTTATTCACCCTCACACTGTATGTCACCTTACTCCCACTTATCCATTCACCATAAAGTGTATGCATTGTTCCAATTTCTCATTTCCTTGCTCATATCCTCAACATCTACTATTGCATGTGTTTCTAATCTATATTCTATATTGATAATAACTGAGAAATATTAGTGCAGGTACAGTCTCTGTTCCATAAAATGTGTTTCATAACTTACATTGTGTACTCACATTACATTGTGTTATGCATATACTGTAACACACAGTAAAGGGTTTGGTTTGTATCCCTTTTCTAACCAATGCTTTTCAAACACTCTCTTTTTTCGGGTTTTATTCCGGGTGGTGCTACTTTCTTGCTGGGCGTAATCAGGTCAACAGAGTAAGTATGGAGGGTGAGACGTAGAACCCCAAATGACTTTGGTCATATGTGCCTTACTGGAGTTGTTGTTTTTGAGAAAGAAAGCCTTGGCTCTCGGCTAGTCCGTGCATGTGACAAGTATAGTTTGATCTGGAGAGTAGCAAGGCAACAAGTAATGCCACTCAAGCTGTGTGTTGTCATGCTTGTTGAAGAAATGTCGTTCAAAGCTTGGTTCATAACTCCAGTCCTTTTGGACATTGAGCCTCTTTTCCTGTCATTTTTTTCAACATAATTATAAATTCCGATCAAAATCATCGCACTTACATCCACGTAGAGCCACTTACATCCTGACTGATGGGGTGCAAATGATAATAACATGCTAAATATACAGTAACAGATGATAAGAAAACTGTGTCTGGAGTTAAAAACATACGTTTTAAAAGGCTTTACCATCTTCTATCCATATGCAGGACAGTGTAAATGGGGCCATTGTAGGTAAAAAAATATTTTTTTACGTTGCTGGGGGAGAGGGGTAATATTCTGCCCAAAAACTATTTTTGAGAAGAATGTCATAAATTTAGGAGAACAATTGTCCTTGTTTTTTTTTGGTCAATCACGTCACTCCACAGTCGGTGGGAACGTCACACGTTAGTTAGGAGATGCAACCGTTTGGAACATGTCGATATCTTTGCATCAGTCCTGTTTTTTTTCTCGTAAATTTGAGACTTTACAATCTCACAAAATATTTTAGTTTTTTTCTCATAAATGTACCACTTTAATCTTGAAAATCTGATTTTTTTTTTTCTCTGAATATTACCCCCTCCCCCAACTCTGCAATTTATATTTGATCTACAATGGCTCTAACACGCTGTTGTACATATGAGTCCAGTCGACCATGTGTGTCAGTGCCTCATCACTGTTGTTCCTCTATGTGCATGGGACCAAACTGGAGGTCGGGGTTGCAGAATTGTAGTCAATCTTTGGTCATGTATACAACGCATGTGCTGGATTCTGTACCCATCAGGTTGGGTAATGTATGTGCCTTTTTTTTTTTATCTCATAGATGTAGGTTGTCATGTGCACCATTCATTTGTCATTAATCTAAATCCTTCTGCGGTCATATTCATGTGCGGTCAAGTTTGTGCCTCCTAGCCACAGCCTGTTTGGTTTAGCACTGCATGGTGTAATGGGAGCAGAATGCATTTCTGTCATTACCCCGAACAAACCTTTGCTGTGCCTGACAGAGACCGATGATAAGATGCGGGCCTTCGCGGAACAGGTCTTTGCGTCAGAGACCAAAGACGAGGACGTCCGCGATGAGATCTCTATGTTTGATGTGGGTGAGGACTGTCCCATCATGAACCTTGAGATGGCCCACCATCTGCACACTGAGGATGACGTTGAGAAACGGTGAGACGGGAGATTATGTATTGTCAGTTAGTGCGTGTGGGGCAACAAAATCATCATTACATGGTGAGAAAATAGGACATTTTGAATGAAAACTTTGACCATTTTAAACCCACTGTGTATCGTTGCAATGCAGATGGTATGTGCAAATGAACAATTTTCGCATTCCCTCGCCACCTCGCCGGCAAAAGTCAGATTGCAACAATACAAAGCCGGTTGAAAATTATATTTACATTTAATCTTGAGGGCAATTAGTTTAGCTTTCACAACAAACACCAAACCTCACTTCTCCTTATCCACAGCAAGAGGCACCAGCGGAGTCACACCATGGGCGTGCCTGCGTCCCCATCCACTGTAGTGGATGGGGACACGCCCACCTACCTGGAAGTGCCTGACTTCCAGAGGGTGGCCATCATCGGAGACTACGCCTCCGGGGTACGCTTCATTTTGCTTGTTTTGCCTTTCTATTTTTAGAAAATACCACCCACCTTTATACACGTGGATAAATCTTTGATGTCAAACCATCATAATAAGTAGCATTTAGCAAGCAGCACGTTTTTTTGTTTAGTTTAACTTAACATATTTGTCTGAAAACTAAACTTGAGTATTTGGAATTGTTGGAATTCATTACGTTCCCTGACTACAGGGAAAACACTTTCCACACTCCAGCTTTATTCATTAAAGCTGTTTTATTTATTCATTATTTAAATGTTCATCATGTAACTTCTCTACAAACCTGAAAGACGAAGACTTTCTGCAGAGTTTACTAATATGCCATTTTCTTTAGAAACTTAATTTGGTTAGTTTAGTAAACAGCCAGGAGAACATCCATTCAATCATCATTTAAAATCATTATAGAATTAACACAACATTTAAACTTGACTTCAAGATTTATTTTTGGGGGGGACACCCTTATTCTCTTTCTTGCCAAGAGTCGTCTTCCCCTGTATTTACTTACTTGACCCGACTACACTTGGGTCAAGTTGTCATGGTTGCAGACTTTATATTTCACTGACTAAATGTGTCTGTGTGTCAGTGGCCTCGCAGCCTCGCTCTCACTCACTGAGGCCCATGAATGGAGCTCATCTGAGCTCAGACCAGGGTTTAGGTTTCATGGCTGCGGGTCTGACATTTGCAGGCAGAGAAACACTTTGGAGGGGCTAATTGTTATTTCTGCTTATCCTACTCAAAACTTCACATGTGTTAAGATGTGTGTCAGGTATACTGGTTATAAAACATATTGCATAATATCACAGAGAGAAAATGACCGTTCATGGAATGCAGCATATCAGAAATTAAAAAAAAGGAAAAATAGAGACAATGTTTTGTACGGAAAACAGTTGACTTTAGCAGTTTACAGCATATTTTAAAAATGTTTTTAACAATCAGGCCTCTATCCGTTCCTTCCCTTCCATCAAACAAATACAAAGTATTAATTAAATTTGAATTTGTAATTGGGCTTTTGCTCGAGTGTAGAGCAGATGCTTCATCTTGTTTTTGAAAGGAATGCCTCAAATGTTGACAGAGCCAGCCTTTTTTAACTAACGGCAATATCTGTAACATCTCTTATATCTGTCAATCAGGTGACCATGGATGACTTTGAGCTGTCCTGTAAGGGTCTGTACCGTGCCTTGACCATCAGGGAGAAGTACATGAGGCTGGCCTACCAGCGCTACCCACGGACGGCCTCCCAGTACCTGTGTGAGATCGAGGGAGAGACCTTCAAAACTGAAGATCAGGTGCAGCCAGGTGAGGAGAAAAGGCTCAATTGGATGGTGGACCTGGGGTTTAAATAAACGAGCGAGATGTTTTCTGTAGCATTGGGTATCCCTAATGATGCAATTGTATGTTACATCCATCCAGTGGTGGAGGAAGTATTATCCAAAAAGTTGTTCCTCTTGTCAAACTCTTCATATGATTTCAGTGCAAAAAAGGGATAACTGTAGTGGAGTAAAAAGTACAATATTTCCCTCTGAACTGTAGTGGAGTAGAAGTAGAAGTTGGCATGAAAAGAAAAGACTCAAGCAGGGCTGTAGTACTTGAGTCCAGTCTCACACTCAAGTCTTGGACTCGTAACTGTCTTGGTCTCGGGGAGACGCGTTAGACAAATGTGTAAATATTATGGGCCAGTAATCTACTTTTAACGTCGCTACATCTGGTAATTATGCTTTCATACAACTAGTCTGTTATCTACTATTTTGCCTGCATCAACCGAAATGAGCTGTTATCCAAGCTGTGTCTCGGTTAAGTTGGTCTTGACTACAGCCCTGGACTCAAGTAAAGTACAAGTATCTCAAAATTGTACGTGTACTTTAGTAAATGTACTTAGTTACATTCCACCTTTGCATGCATCCATCAGTCTTCACAGCTCCTCCAAAGAAGGGGGAAGACCCCTTCGATACCAAGACCCTGCCGAAGAATCTCGGATATGTCGCCCGTATGAAGGATGGTGTCATCTACGTGTACAACGACGCTGCAGCTGCCGACAAACATCAGCCCAAAAACCTGCCCTGCCCTGACTACAACACCTTCATCGATGACATGAACTTCCTCATCGCTCTCATTGCACAGGGCCCAACGTGAGAAATGTGTTGATTGCTCAGTTTTGAATTTTTAGAATTGAAATATTTCAGTTAGCTCTTTTGTGCTTCCAATATTTTACCCGTATCCAATTTGTGTACAACCCAGATCTTTTAAAATGATGTCATGTAGATGACCCCCGGGGTTGACTGTTAAGTCATTTACTTACGTTCTCCGTGTGTGGCCCTGGGGATCCACACCGGGGCGCAAGAAAGGTCCACAACAAATTTACAAATAATAACATACGACAATGTATTAGGGCCATTGTAGGTTTAGCTGGAGCTGGGGGGTAAAGTTCTGAGAAAAAAACTCAAAATTTCCGAGATGGAAGTCGTAAATTTATGGGAAAAACACTTCGATTTTTCCCTAAAATAATGTAATTATAAATATGCAAGAAAACATTTAAATTCTTTGGGATTAAAGTCACAAATGTAAGAGAAAAAAACGCTTGGATAATAATGTTTTTTTTTGTCAAAAAAACAAATACATCTTCACTTCACCCCCCCCCCACACACACACACACACTATTTTTCCGAGTGTTCTTCTCATAAATTTGTGTTTTTAATCTCAGAGAATATTCAATAATATTGTTTCTATGAATGTTACCCCCCTCTTCCAGATCTGTAGTTTATATTTATATATATATTTTTTTATACCTACACTGGCCCTAATAGGCCATCGTTATAACGCTTCAAATCAACATTTTCCCAATGCAGACACTTACAAATATGTAAATCTGCTATTTGACAGCTGCATGTGTCAATATGCTTCTCTTTGTTTCTCAGTAAGACTTACACTCACCGCCGTCTGAAGTTCCTCATGTCCAAGTTCAATGTGCATGAGATGCTGAACGAGATGGAGGAGATGAAGGAGCTGAAGCTGAACCCCCACAGGGACTTCTACAACTGCAGGAAGGTAGCCATGAAAAGCATCCAGCATGGACACTGCTTCTAACTAAGCCTTAAAACATAAAAGCTGCACAAAAATAACTCTAAATCATCCTCAAACCTATTCTTTCCATTATAATGTGGAGGGATGATGGATACAGTTCTCAACAGGTTAAGTTAGGTGTTGTCATAACTATTTGAAATATATCCACATGTACATAAATGATGAGATTCTTTACATTTACTCACTTACAGCTGCCATGCAGCCGTGTGGGTCTTTAGCTCCCTCTTGTGACCAAGCAGAGTTGTTGCACCACATTAAACCTCAAAGATCCACTCTCCATCATCTCTCTGCCATTCCAGGTGGACACCCACATCCACGCTGCCGCCTGCATGAACCAGAAGCACCTGCTGCGCTTCATCAAGAGGTCCTACCGCGTGGACGCTGAGCGCATCGTGCACAAACTACACGGGAAAGAGGTCACCATGAAGGAGCTCTTCGAGTCCCTGCACCTGCACCCTTATAACCTCACTGTGGACTCCCTGGACGTGCACGCTGTACGTTGCTCACTTGTCGGAACACAAACTTAAGATGTGATCAGACAGAGTAATTTAAATGCACATAACATGAGACATTGCCCTCACATTGCCCTTCTCTGACTGTGTTAGAAAGCATCCAAGTGTTTAATAGTATTGATTTTCTTATTGTAAGTACACCCAATGGTGGACAGTAACTAAGTACATTTGCTCAAGTACTGTACTTGAGTAGAATTTTGAGGTACTTTACTTGAGTATTGCAATTCCCTGCTACTTTATACTTCTACTCCACTACAAATCAGACGCAAATATTGTATTATTTACTGCACGACATTTGTTTGATAACTTGGGTTATATTTTCAGCTTTAGATTAATAATGTAAAAAATATAATCAACAAACATGTTATTGTGTACTATTACAGGTTGAGATAGACTTTAATGATCCCTTTGTGAAATTCAATAATTCAATACACACCATGTATTATTCTGAGTTGGGCCGTAACACTTTTATACTTTTACTCAAGTAAGATTTTGAATGTAGGACTTTTACTTGTAAACAGAGTATTCCTACACTGCGGTATTAAAACTTTTACCTCAGTAAAAGTACACCACTGAGTACACTTAATGAGGAGTTTCAGATCAGAACAGTCAAAGGTTTTATCTTAAAAAATATTGTTTATTTGTCATTATTTGTTAAAATTGTAGGATTGCATACATACTGGTAGACAATGCAATACATCTATTACATCAAACATGGCCACAATTCAAACACCTCAAGGACATGTTTAAAGTGTTATTCCCTTATTCACTCTATTTGGATAACACATTTTCTTTTTCCAAAAACTGCCATTATTGCAATGTTTGCCTCTACCATCAATGAATCCTAGTGTCCCATCCCCTCAGTCGACCTGCCGTGATCTAAGTCTCTTTTCTTGTTCCCCTCTTGTTTCTCTGAAGGGAAGACAAACCTTCCAGCGTTTCGATAAGTTCAACGCCAAGTACAACCCTGTGGGAGCCAGTGAGCTGCGTGACCTGTACATGAAGACAGAGAACCACATCGGTGGAGAGTACTTTGCCACCATCATCAAGGTCAGTTTCTACATAAAAACAATAGATAAGAAGTACTACAGACAAAACAGTTCTGGAAAAAGAGGACAATGAAAGATCTATATTTTTGGAACCTAACTGACATCTAGTTGGCACAAGCAGTAGGGTAACCCAACATCCTAGAAGCATGTATTATGTGCCAAACTTCATGTGATCTGAGCCTGAGTTGACCTTTGTGTAAAACCAGGAAGTAGCCAATGACCTGGAGGATGCCAAGTACCAGTATGCTGAGCCTCGTCTGTCCATCTATGGCTGTAACCCCAGCGAGTGGAGCAAGCTGTCCAGCTGGTTCGTCAAGCACAGAGTCTTCTCCCCACACCTCAAATGGATGATTCAAATTCCCAGGATCTAGTAAGTTTCCAATCTCGATTCTTTCTTCTGTGCAGTTCGACCCGGCTGTGAGACAGACAAATGATTTATCCTGTTCAGAAACATCTATTTTTACTCCCCTGTAAGCTTGAAAAAAAATGCTCAAAAGGTGTGAAAGATGACTAGAATTCACGTGTGAAGTCATTTTGTTGTTGTCCCTCTTCTATCTCAGCGACATCTTCAGAGGCAGGGACTTTGTGCCTCACTTTGGCAAGATGTTGGAGAACATTTTCCTTCCCGTGTTCCAGGCCACCATCGAACCACACACCAACCCAGATCTCAGCATCTTCCTCCAGCATGTGAGTCAGAAGCAGTCCAAAAGCATTCATAGGTAATAATGAGGGATGAGCATAACAGTCTCCAGGATTATCAATATGTTATTTGAATCTTCCTCTTACAAAAAAAAAAAAATGAAAATAATATATCCCTGGCAAGCATAATGGTGAAAATACAGCCGCTCTATATTTTTGAAGAAAGAGCTTCTAAATAAACAATAATTACAGTCAGCACATGAGGGAATCATATTTTCACACACCCCCATGTGGCAAAATGCACCTTAATGACATATATTAACCATCATTTTGATGTAACTTTTAAATCTCTTTTTAATATTTTTATAATCCCTAATCCATAAATCCATAAAATATATAAATAAGATTGAAAATATGGAGTAATGAAAAAACAAGTGGCCCTCCCCCTGCTCTCTCAGAAACCCTAGACTACCCTCCCAGCAGCAAGAATAAGAATTACAATACCCTAACTTTTCTGACTCCACCTTCTCCCCTAAGGGATCTAGTCAAAATTCAATTAAAAAAAAAATGTTTTATTAAATAAAAATCGACAAGGATAAAATAAATGTGTTCACTAAATAAACAAGAGCCAAGATAAACCTAAATCTAAGAATAGGAACATAACACACAGCAATTTAGGAACCCTGATTTTACCCTTAGTCTTCCTTATTGTCTCAAACCTTATAGAGCACTGTTTGCCTCCTGGTGTAGGTGACAGGTTTCGACAGTGTGGACGATGAGTCCAAGCACAGCGGTCACATGTTCTCCACTAAGAGCCCCAAACCAGAGGAGTGGGACATCGTCAAGAACCCCTCCTACACCTACTACATCTACTACATGTACGCCAACATCGCTGTGCTCAACCAGCTCCGCAGGTCAGTAACTTTGTCTCTGTAAAAACTTTTTAGTTATAGTTGGTGGTGCAGGAATATGACTATGTAACGTTTTCTTATTTATTTGTTTTTAAATGAGAGATTCCTACCATTTTGTGTTTGTATCCGTGTTACTTTCCCCTCATTTCTCTATATCTCCTCTTCTCCTCTTTAAACAACGGGAAGCCCTGAGAGGCGTGTGAGAACATTTTCCAAGTCCGATCGAAATTCTTTTCTCTCCTGTGTTTGTGTCTCGAGAACGGGTGAAACGAAAGGATAACCTTCCTTGGTAAATACTTACAGTGAGTTCGTAGTATAATACTTGTTTATCTTCTGCTCTCCAGAGAGAGGGGGATGAACACGTTCACGTTCAGGCCTCACTGCGGTGAGGCCGGGGCCATCACCCATCTGCTGGCTGCCTTCATGACTGCTGACAACATCTCTCACGGCCTCAACCTCAAGAAGGTCGGTCCTCTCTTCACTCACTGTGAAGTAACGCTTTAATTCAGCGGCACTCGTTCTCTCCAGGCACACCTCGGTCCTGATGACACAGCAGTAGCTAACATAGCTGCCCTTGGCATCTCATACATACTTCAAACTAAAAACCCTGGTTAAAATGGCAGATACAGTCACAATGATATATTCTAGAAAGTGTCTCTATGTGTAGTATTTTGAGTTGTAATGCTTTACTTCCATAGAAACTTTTTTGTACTTTTCCAATAATCTTCCTTCACATCTTCCGTAATCTCTGCACACGGTTAACCAGCACAAAAGACCTGCTTCTCTTTCTTGGAGGCATTAAAAGCAATTAACATAGGCTTTTTTTTTCTTGATATAATCTCTTATCTGAAAGTACCGAAAGATGTTTTTTTTTTGGATATATGGTACTTTGCTATGCCTGATTAAAGGGCATTCTTAAAGAGATCCAAGAGGGATGAAATATCTTTTTAGCCCTAATGTTTGAAATGTGCATCTAAGTGAGTATCCTGGATCGTCTGTAATACGTTGTACTGCTCTCCAGGCCTTGACTGTAGTAATTGCCACAATCTTTAATTGCTTTCTAGTATGTTCTGCTGAGTGCTATCTCAGATCTGAGATTCATCCTAAGAGAAATCTTGCTGGAATGTCATAAGTTGACTGAAGCTGATCTTGTAAACTGATCATACATCCATCAACCTTCCACCCCCAGAGTCCTGTGCTGCAGTACCTGTACTTCCTGACCCAGATCCCCATCGCCATGTCCCCCCTCAGCAACAACAGCCTGTTCCTGGAATACGCCAAGAACCCGCTGCTGGAGTTCCACAAGAAAGGCCTGATGGTTTCTCTGTCCACCGACGACCCCATGCAGTTCCACTACACCAAGGTCTGAGCACATGGAGAGAGTAGACAATGGTGCATGCTGTGCTGCGTATAATGTGCCTTGTATTACATCTACAGATGAATGCATTTTAGTTTGTGCACTCACATTGTATAGGAAAATTAATTTAGAGCACACTCAAACGGAAATAGAGTGGGATATACTGTGCATTGAATAAGAATGCTACACAAACACAGTTACTTGCAGTTAGTTGCTGGAAGAAGCTGCCTTCCACAGTTCATGGCAAACGTATGTACTATATCTGACGGTAGCTGTGTCTGCAAGGTTTCTTTTGAGCCTCAGGAACTGGAAGTAGGAGTGATCTAACTATATTAGAATGTAAGTCTCGGCCTATCCTATGTCAACAGGAACCCCTGATGGAAGAGTACGCCATTGCAGCCCAGGTCTTCAAGCTCAGCACCTGCGACATGTGTGAGATCTCCAGGAACAGTGTCCTGCAGAGCGCCATGTCTGATGAGGTAACACACCTGATGGAGAGCTTTAAAGGAATACTTCACCCTCAAAATGGTCAATTGTACATCAATTACTCACCCCGTGATACCTTAGAATCTTAAAGAAAACTTTATTTTTTTGATGAATTAAGGTAAATGGTGGCCGTGTTTAACAACAGCAAAACTATGTCAAAAACGTCTGTTTACAACTTGCTCACTACTTACCAAACACATGTATTTTCGTTAAACCCTTACAAATTGGTCATTTTGTGGGTGAAGTATTCCTTTTGCTGTGGTGATGATTTGTTGACATTTTAATATATTTGATAAAAAGGTAAGGTGTGCCTTTCTTTTTATATTGATGACACTGTTGGTGCGACACAGTAATTGTTGAGGTGCTTCTGCACTTAAAAGTCAAAATGTCAAATCCACACCGTACTCTCTTAAATCGAAGAGATTCACATCATGTTCCAAATAGAAGGGATCTTATACTTGCACCAACCACATGCTTGTGGTTTTTTTTCTGTGTTCCAGGAGAAGATCCACTTCCTGGGTCAAGACTACCTGAAGGAGGGTCCGCATGGCAACGACATCCGTAAGACCAACGTGGCCCAGATCCGTATGGCCTATCGCTATGAGACCCTGTGCTATGAGCTCAACCTCATCAAGGAGGGTGTGAAGTCTGAGTAAACACTCTCAAACTCACAACTATTGTGAAGTAGAAGCATTTCTACATTTGTTTTCCACAGTAACTCTTAAACAATTGAATCTTAAAGAGACTAACCTTCTAACACACTGATGTTCTGTTTTTTGGACAAAGAGACTTTTTGCTAATTGCCTTCCCTTTCAATCATCTGCACACCTTGTCCAATTGACTTGTACGTCACAGTATGTGTATTCCATGTGGAGAAACATCATGTATGAGAATGAAAGAAAATTAAATGTAAAATAACAAGTGTCTTTGTGTGGTAGCTGCCCCATTGATGCATTTCATCATTGAATCAGTATTACATTGCAACATTATTTACTTGACAGCAGGGTCTTGTCTTGTGTTGATTTGGTAACTTTGCAAAGTTACTGCTGCCTTCATAAGCTCGAAATGAGACATGATAGTCACTCTTATTCGGAGCCATGTCTCTCTTTCATTGCGTACCAAAAGTAGTTTTCTGATGGCTGTTGTTTCCTTTAGATCTTTAGCTGCACAGATATTTAGCTGTATGTCAGCAGAATGAAGGGGGAAAATGTATATCAGTCATGATGTTATTAGTCTTGAGTTGTTGCATAATGCATGACTTTTTCCATTAGGTGTTGACAGAGCCTCAATGGTGTCTGCCATTTCCCATGAAGACACACCCCTTATATTATTGAACATCAAAACAGGAACAACTGGAACATCATAACTCAACGTTTACATATCTTAGCTGGAATGAGTTGACAATAAATCTTGTTCCATTGATTAACTCTGGGATTTCTTTGAAAGTCTAAAGAACACAATTCTCAGGTTGGTTCAACACTAATACTACCTTTAGTGCATAGTTATGTGGTCCACCTTATGAACAAACTCTGAAATAACTGCTGTCTGTTTCACTTTATAGATTCTTTAAGTGAGTTTCGCAATTGTGGTTATAAATTGCATCTGCTGCAAAATAGACATTTACTGGACTTTGACATGAGTGGGAGTTGGGCAATCTGAATGAACACATCACTTATACAATGTGCTTTCACAGCAGTTTCAACACTGTCCATCACTTTCATACATCACAACTCATTACTTTATGAACAAAAGCAAAGTCCCCGGTCATATTTCTTATCTTGTGGAGTCGCGCAGGTGCATCTCATAAACACAGTGTCTATATTTCCCAGGACACTTGAAGACAACAGTATTTATTCATCGTTGACAGCTGCAGGAGTTGATGTGATGACGTCTTCCCTCTTGTCTTCCAAACTTTCTCACAGTCACAGCTGCGTCAAGCTGGACGGAAACACCCAGAGTAAAACCGGAAGTCAAACGACTTGCCTAGAAAATAAGAGTAGCTAAATTAAACACAAGGCAGATCTATGGATTTAGTTAACGATTAACTGTATCTAAAGAATAGAATAAACGTTCGTCTGTAGGGAATAAGTGGGTAACATAGGTTCACAGCCAGTTTGGATTTCATACATTTTCTTCTTCTTCCGTTCCTTTTGACTTAAAATGGCACTTTTGGACGTTTCCAAACTTCAGTGACAGGTAATTAGCCAATACAAAATAATCACGTGTTAAAACACTACACCAGAATAACAGACCGCCATCTGCAATTTTTAATGAAAACACATTTGCCTTTAATTAAGGCTTTCATTTCAGAAGTTGTAACCGGAAGTCATATGTTTTCTGGCTGACTTGACACCAACTGCCCTGCGAGGGAGGGCGAGGAGTGCTTTACTTTTCTCTAGTCTGTGGACGCTTTCTTTGTTGTTGTGTCTAGTTATTAGTAAAGCGGAGAGAGTTTTGTGCCTCATAAAAGTCTATTTTATAATAAGTGAACAATAGCGGGCTCGGGACTCCTACTCCCGGACTTGTTGAGACTGCTTTACCGCTCCGGTTTGAACGATGCGAGCGAGTGTAACGTTACTCGGATTTTATTTGTGTTTTTCATTTTATCGAAAGGAAGATGAGGAAAGAACATGAGTTTTGCTCATTATTTTAAAGTACAAAGGGGTAAGTCACGAGACATGTCGTGTAAGCATCTTCCCATGTGGTGTTATGGTGTTAGTATTGATCTTATCACACAACTCTTCTGTTAGTGTCTCTTCTACCGCTAGCTAGCAATACATGAGTTAATGCTGCAGTCATTTAACATTACCCAGTTGTTGTCCATAACAAAGTGTAATTTAGTTCCAACTGTTTTCTCCGTGTAGTTAAAAGTTGTAGATATATTTTAGTTTAACTAAGTGTATTTTTTGTATCAATAATTGCTGTTGGTCAGTTCGGCATGACTCCAATAGTTTAAACGGTGCTTTTTACGGCATTATAAATCTTCAGAGGTAAGGAAAACGTATATCCTGTGTCGCCTTTTCCAACTGAAGAAGTTTTAACCTGCACGAGTTAACTGCTTTAGTTAGTTTTTGTTAAGGCCGAATTGCGGAGTAGGACTAAATGAGTCAGGGGAGTGATTGGTTTTAATTTCTATGAACTGAGGCGTTGCACTAAGGAAGAAAACCTTTTTATTTCTATAGTTTTGAAAGGAGTTTTGCAAGATGTTTTCTTCATATAACAGAACGTTTCTTTCTCCTTCTGCATCTAACCCCGTTTTACTGCAGTTAAGTCATTGATTATCCACACATGTTATACAGGAATTAAGCAAATAATTCAGTTCGCAGAGTTACAAAAGGCCTTTGGACCTTAATGCAGAGAGTATAGCAATCATATGCCGGTGTTGTCACATTTATGAAAAGTAGTTGAGTTAATGAATAACTGACTATTGCCGAAAGCATCTGAGATGTAAATTCCAATAATCCCTTCAGAAAAAAAAGGATCAAATCAACACCAGGAATGAATTGTTTGTGCATTAATTTTGGGCTAAAGATCTTCAGTTGGGTGACACAAAATTAGTGTCATTTTCTTTATATTATAGTTGTCTTGATCTAAGTTTATGAAAATCTGTGGAGACATTGTCAGCTCAGTGGTATCCACAACAAATGATTGTTCTTGTCATGTTAAAGTAGTCTACCACTCTTTCACCAGCTCTGATGAAATTAAAGGGTGTGTTGCACACAAACTGTTCTGTTGGCTGGTGATGGATCAGTTATTTTCAGGCACTTAATCTTGGTGTGTCCTTTCTCACTGGCATTTAGCAAACCCACATTTTCTTTTATTATAGCTGTAACTGTCACTGTTGATGGTGAACCACAGGCATACAACACCTCACCTAAAACATGTTGTGTCATGCCGCACATCTTTGGGAGGGTGTTATGTGGTGGTTTTGAAGGTGCAATTAGGTTTTGATTTAGCTGCAAAGTGATGACGGGGTACTCCAGCCTTATGGGTCCCCTGTCTGGTTTCTACATGGATGAGTCAGTGAGTTTCACTCAAATACAAGGATACCCTAATGCAGGTTTGACAGCCTAATAAAGGTCAGTGAAGTTCATTTATATGACTACACCTATTTGAAGCTAATGTACTTGCAAGATTCCTGCTGTTCGGAGTTGTAGCCTCATGATTGTTTGCACTTATTGTAAGTCGCTTTGGACAAAAGCGTCAGCTAAGTGAACTGTAATGTAAAATGTTGACCCTGTGGCTTTGTCATTTGATAGCACTTCATGGTGTGCCTCACTGCAGTAACATTTGATTTGACCATGGAAAAGGGGGAACTGACAGCTTTAGACATGTTTGCCAATGTTACTGTAACCGGCTAGTAGCTGGTTTGGATTTACTGTGCTTCAAAGACAATGTTTGATTACCAACACAGGGTTTGAATATAGATGATCCAAACATGGATCAAATCAGCGGTTTCAACTGGGTGCAATCTCTCTGCACCATAATTATGGACAGTCTGCTGATCCTTCTTCCTGCATCTCAGGAAGTGCAACTCATGCCTTCCTGTACAACGTACCGCACACAGACAAATAATGCAAGTGGGTCAGTTTGGGAGTCGCATTGTCACTGCGTGGTCTGGCAATGATCGAGCAGCATTCCAGTGCACACATACGTTTGATTTAGGTCAAACCAAACAAAGGCATCACTTGCAAGACTGACATGACTGACTGTCTCTAGTTAAATTTATTCCCCGAGCCCCCTCTCGTACGGCTCTGCAGGAATGCAGCTCATAGCGTTATTATGATCATGAGCTGTGCAGTGGAATTTTACCATGTCTCCCCTTCTCCACATTTCTCTCAGCCTCGGTCCTAACGTGCAACGTGTCCAAATGGTTTGGTTCCAGCAAGCCAGGAACTGCTGTACAAGAGTGTACAGTGACCGCATTGATGTCGACTCAGGGAATACGAGTCGGGGGTAGATGCCGCTGCAGAACTTTACATCAAGCCTCAGTGTTTGATATTATTTGGTGAGAGGGAGCAAGACCACAGATTAGAGCTCTGTACCTAATCTAATGCTGGCACAAAGGCATCATTTAATCAGAGTCTGTTTTTATCTTGCGTCTGATAAGTAGCTACATCATATGAGGAGCTTTTATTTCACTGCATAGATAGGTGTGGTTAAAGTGTTTTCCATCAGTCACCTAATTGTCAGTTACCTCCTTATATATGCCTTAAGAGTCATGTGTTTTCTTGCCTCTAAAGCTCTTTGAAATCACCTAAAATGCGCATTCTCCCCACTCATCTGAAAGAGAGCTTTGCAAGAATACTAAATTAGATTTAATTCTTTGCTGTATCATTGGCATTTCTTTTTTGGCCAGCAATGCGGATAAGGACAACAACTACAAAGAAGACAGAATTCCCCTGGGGATAGAGGAGGGTTGGGGCAGCTCAAGACACACAGCAGCAGAAATCTGGTGGTAACCTTGTTCCTGTCACTGTCCTTATTCTCACTGGATTTATTTTTGGAAACCAACCTTGACAGAAGCCTGTCCTTCCTGATCTTGTCTGTCCCTTCCTACAAGTTTGTAGACTGCTTCAGATGTGTGCTGTTTAAAAATTAACTGTCCTCCTGTGTTGCCTCAGTATCCCTTTGACCCTGCGGTGTGCTGCCTGGACTTGTTATTTAAGTGGAGTGATTGATGAGTAATGTTTGTGTCTTCTTGTCTTCTTTTTAGGTTGTTTACAAAAGAAGACAAGGAGAGAAGTGACACTCTGCTAGCACAAGAAGACGCATAAAGACATAAAGGATCAGTTTCAATCATAAACCTTGTGGCGGACTTGCTTTAATTGATCATTTCTGGATTATTTGACAGCAGAATACGTGGCATTGCCTGTCTGTCTTTGTAAGGAAATCCCTGATGCATTCACTTGCCCCCTCTCAACATGCTGGCTCTGAGGCTGGAGCAGGGCAGGCGAGGGGGTGGTGAAGTTGATCGCCTGCAGAAAGGGGCCACTGTGGCTTGGCAGGGCCGCCAGTCAGGGAGGCCCCCTTCTCACGAGCAGGGCATTAGCATCAGGCAGAAGATCTCCCAGTGGGAAGGTCGTAGTCAGCAGGGCAGCAGCCAGGATGCTGAGGTGAAAGCACATCCTGCAACTGTATCCCGAACTCTGTCTGAAGATGTCCTGGGCAACAGATGTCCCAATGAGGGATCAAATGGCGAGCTTCACGCAAAACCAAGCCTCTCCAAAACTAAGAGCTTGGGCTTAGATTTTCGGGAGTCTCCAGTAGAAGCTGGACATGCTGTGGTTGGTAGGAAGTCGGAACCTCTGCAGAAATGTTCCACCAAACTTTTAACCACAACCCCAGGAAATAAACCACTTGCAGCACAAATGTTTGCGTCTCCCAAAGTGGAGGCTAACTCTACAGCTAAACGAATCTTCACTGCCAATGGTGACCAAAAAACAGATCGCATCTTGGATGTCGAAGTAGTTTCTAAACTTCTACCTCTATCAACTGATGACCAAGAAGACAACATGCCGGCTGGAAACTTCTACACTTCACGGGGATTCTGGCGTAAGCTCGAGGGGGACAGACTGCTCTGGGAGAAAGGCAGGGCGTCTTCAGGTGAAGCTCAGCCTCCTCCCAAACCTCTGCGGACATTCCAGTATCAGGGAACCAACAACAACAACACAGGGCACACAGCGCGACGGGTCAGCAGATCCCCTCATAACAACCACTCCAACGTGAGGAGTAGGAAGGTAGCCCACCCACCTAGCTTTCCGCCTCCTCCATGTCCCGTATCAAAGACTAATGGGCTTTCAAGGCATAAAAAGAACAGGTGAGGCACTAAAAGCAGAGCAAAAATATCTTGGGGATAGAATTTCTTGCTGTGCTTTATTTGATCTGAATCATATTTTTTGAAGAAAACTGTTCCTGCTGTTAGAATAAGGAAAGGCACTTAAAACTTCATTCAATATCAGCAATGTTTTTAGGACCGTTTTGTGGAGGAGAGTTTAATTGTTGGCTGGCGTCCAGGTGTGATGTCACATGATATCTGGCAGCATTGTTCTCTATTGTCTGGATGTGGACTAGTTTCTCAGCAGCCACGGTCATCAGCAGTCCAGGGTCATCATCTACAGGCACGCACACACCCTCTTCTCACTCGCTCTCTTTAATTGCCCCCCTTAAGGCTAAGCAAAACAAGAGATAACTTGTAATCCATGTACACAATTACTTTAGGACTTATTAGGTGACAGGACTTCTAATTATGAAGTTCTCTGTAACTGTGATATGCTGGTGTTGTCTGTAATTATCTCTGTCTGTCAACACTATAGGGTGGGCAAAATAATACAACCACCTGTCAGTATAATGCTATACAATTCAATCTACATCCTCTGAAAAGACCATACAGTTGAATTAACAACTCTAAAAATGAACATAACTTCACAAAGCTGGATTTGTTGTAATGGACTGATATAGTTTTAGCTAAGGGTACCTAATAAACCGGCGAGTGCAATTTAATGAGGTCTGCTAAAGTAAAGTAACATTTGTTTTTTGTTGGTCATCAGTCGTTGACTTCAGTGCTCAGTCAATCCAAATCATATTACTGATGTAGAGAAGGAGTCGGTTTACTGTAACTTTTAGTTAGAAACTAGTTTACTAGTTTAGAAACTCACAAGATGCCCAAAACTATTTCTTTACTTTCCCCCGCTGCCCTGGGACAGAAGATCCCTGCGTATGGGAAGAGGCAATGGCTTGTCCGCTAGAAGCTATATTATTTCCGCTACACAGTGCTTGGATGGCCATCACGGTGCTACCACCATTAGCGACAGGCCCTGCTCCCTCACCCGGGCTAGAGTGGGGGAGATCAGGCTCAGGGAATGCATAGAGTAGCACGTTTGTCCATGAGGGTACCAGAGCATCCACACAGAGCAGAGGTGCATTCATGTCTGACAGGAAGAAAAACAGCGGGCAGTGAGCGGTTTCCCGCGAGGCGAAGAGATCAACGACTGCGTTCGGTGACATATTCCTTAATGGGTCATCTATGAACTCCAGCAGAAAAACCAAGCTAGTCTAGATGAGCTTTCTGCAAGGGAAGAAAGCAAAAATGATTTGTTAGCGGTCAGTCGACTGTCGTAATATGACAGTTTGACCTGTCTGTCTCTTCCTTAGTTGGTCACATCAGGGCGATTCCCATAGTGAAACACCGAACAAAGTTAAGAAAATAACCTAATTTTGGTACATTGTTGCCATTATACAAATTGGTATTATTTAGTTAAATCAATAAGTTGTCTCTCACCTGCAGTCATCCTGCCGTGTCTACCCACAGTTAGCATAGTTCTACAGGGCTCCTTCTTTACCAGCTTCAGAGGAAGCTATTCGCTGTCATTCGTTCTTGTGCATTATGAAATTCCTCCTTTTTTAGTGGAGGGAAGTTTCAATGTGACCCAACTTTTGCTACAACAGCTGACATTGTCATATTGCCAACTGCTATCTCTGTCTAAATTCTGCCCTACTCTTTTTTTTTCCTTGTTTTTCTTTTTTAAAACAACTTTTGTTCCATATGCTCAGTCATTTCCTATCATGACAGTTCATCACACTCTCTCTGTCTTGCTGACATTTGATATGAACATAAGGAATTTTGCGGTGGGATGCTGACTGAACATATCACAATAGAGTGAACAATAGCATGGTGACTATCTTTAGGACAGCATCCAGGCCCCTCTTTTTCACTGCCTTCCCTTCCTTTCCCTCCCTGCCTCAGGAAATCCTTTGAGTACGAGGATGCGGCGCGTCTGACGGCGAAGCAAGGCACGCTGGGAGGCGAGGATAGACACTCAAGCCTTTACCACGCCTACTCTGACGACAATATTTACGAGGACATCGTTTGTAAGTCAAACTCTCTTTTGATCATTACTATGACTCTCTGGCTGTCATGTATTTAAAACCACTTAACTGGTTTTGTTTAAAAAGAGACAGACAGGAAGTCATAAAGACTGTTAGGTGCCAGTCATTGGTTGAATTTACAGTTCAGATACTTGAATGTTTCTTTTAGAACTAATTATATTACCATAACAGAGCCTGTTAAAACTAATGCTGTAATGCTGTACAGGGACCACGGAAATACTCAGGAAAAATCATTGAGGAGCATTTGGAAAAATGCCTACAAATGGGGCCTGTTTCCTTACCCTGGTTTCCCACAGAGCTTACAATTTCTGGAGTATTCTGCCGTTTTGAGAGTTGTATTCAAGATGAGAAAAAGACAGCACAACGGTACAATAAAGTGACTTGTAATAAATCAGGACTGGTAGTAAAAAAACATTACATTTTAGACTTCTGGACCTGCATAAGCCATTACAGTTGAATAACCTCCAATGGTAGAAAGAAGACACATGATTTCTGTTGATCATTTAATCTACAACTACCAAACTACTTTGTTTATCAATTTCTTGTTTTTAGTAAAGCAAAATTATATATTTTGGTGGAATAAAACAAGCTATTTTAATACATTACAAATTCACAGCATCTTTCACATTTTATGGACAAAATGATTAATCAAGAAAATAATTGACAAATTAATTGATAATGAAAATAATCTTTATTGATACCTTTCTTGTATCCATATTCATTGATGTTGCCATGGACATTATTAGGAATGTTATTCTTTTGCTTTTATACTAAGTATATTCTTGAAAGCAAGCATTGGGTGTAGTGAAACTTTTCCCCCCGTGAAACATCAAGTCAGCCGATCTCATCTTTCCCATCTCTCTGTCTTTCCTTGGGTGAAGTGACCAGAGATGACCACTATGAGGATGTCAAGGTTGCTCCCACGTGTCTCCCAATTGCAAGGCCTCACGGCCCAAAGGTAATGGAAGATATTACCAAGTATTTCTCATTAGTTTTAATGGGTGTATCAAATGAGCCCTGCCTAACCTGAGATTCTAAGGGACGAAGGAGGAAGTATTGTAGTTTAATACCATGTAATTATGATGACTCTACACCTTTTGTCTTCCAGCTGCCTCCTAAACCCCAAACGTTGCAAGGCTACACTGGCAAAGTGGAGAGGAGAAGGTTCCAAACGGTAACAGCATCCAAATCCTCAACATTAGCAGAGACTCCCAAACCAGCTACACCCCGGCGTGCAAGCACTCAAAAAATACACAGGATGCCTCAGGTAATGATACATGGATTATGTCGTTGTATTCGGATACAATGGTTGACTGCAGGGTAGAAAATAAAATATTTTTTCACTGGGCAATTTTGCCCCCAATGTCTGAAATTTGGAGCCACATACACAAACACACAAGTTTTGCCCTGTTCATTGTGTTTTATGGGGAAATAACCTTGAATTTGTGGGCACTTTTGCCCTTTGCCTACGATTATTTCCGACACTGGTTGACTGAGATGTTTTGTTTGATTTATATAACCCTATGGTAGACAGACAAAGTGGTATATATGTAATTTGTTGAATAGTGACTCATACATTGAGAAGTATAAAAGGGGGCGTGACTTGCTGAGCAGGAAATGGAGGACGCTGAAAGAAATAGATAGTGTTAGAGCAACACATGAGAATTCAGACAGAACACATGAATTTGCATTTATGACTCATGGCGGTGGGAAGAGCTTGGACATGGAGGAACTTTAACGATAAGGTACAGTAATAAAACAGGTCAAATATTATTGTAATTTTTGGGGTGGCTCCTGATTATTAACCACCGCCACTCTTAGCCTCCTTTCCAGTATATTTTCTGGCATTGAAGCGCAGTGGTAGCATGACTGGAGTCAGCCAGCGATGCTTGAGCGTGTTTAGCGCCCATGCAAGATATGCACAAAGAATGAGGGTCCTTGCCTGAGATGGGAAAGTGTAAATATTTGAATGGTCGAGTCACGTTAGACCTAAAATGACCTAAAGATCAGAGCTTCTGAGTTTTCTTGTGAATAAAACAGAGATATTGACGTACATCTGTAAAGGTGATGACATCACTTGGGTTACAGCTTTAAAATCCTTGTGTGTTGTGTGCACCAGCAGGTTTGACAAATGCCAGTCAAGGTTATCGGATGGTATTTGAACGCCGATCTCTTTTTTGACCTGTTTGTTTTTCCATTCCGTAACTTTTAAATAAGAAATGGTTTGGAATACGTTGCCTGAATAGCAATTAAAAAAAAAGTTTAGTTATGTTATGCTGGCTTAAAAACTCTTTTGGATCATATCTTTCACAAAGACGTGAAAACAATGGAAATGTTTTTTTTCTGCTAAACAACGGTACCATTGTCTTAGTAGGAGCATTTCACTTTCTTCCCATACATTGTCATACAAGCTTGCCTCCTCGACAGGCAGTCTGTTGTGTGTCCTCTTAAAGATAAGTGTTAGCTTCCTGTATCTGCCTGTTTGTGTGTTGAGCCATCTCTGTTTATTAATGCAGGGCCTTAGTTGACTTGAGTCCTCTACCAAAATACTCAACAGTGTTCTTTCAGGGCATTAACAGAAGAATCCAGGAATGTAAAGTTAAAAAATGCTGAAAATCTATAATAATTTTGTACTTAGCGGCTGTTATATCATGATTCCCTGTAATCATGATTCTATAATGGCTGTGAAATTATGGGGCTGACAAGTAGCTGTGTGTGTTCTACCACGCAGTACGTCAACAAGATTGAGACCATCTTTGACGACAAGCGAGGAAGGAAGAGAGTAAAGAACCAGGGAGCCTCAGTACGAGGTAAAACACACACACACACACACACACACACACACACACACACACGTACGTACGTAGACTGTCACAGATATCCAAATGTCACTCACGTCAACACTTCAAAAAGATTAAGTTGAGCCTCTTGGTGGAAATACCCAGCTTTTGATGGTACACACAAGGCCAGCTGCAGCAAGCGAAGCCGCTGATTATGAAACAAAGGCTGTCTGTCTGCATCTGATTATGGCTTCTCAAGTCTTTTCCATTCCTCTGCTTCTCACTAATCTCTCCCTCCTCTGACTCGTATCAACAGAAGAGACCAGTGGGACAGAGAGTGACCCCGAGGACAACACCAAAGGTATCAACATATTCAATATGTCTGTAAAGTCCCTCGAAGTATTCTTGTATAAATTAAGAAATCCTATTTTTGTCAGTCAGTATTTATTATTGACACTCAAGTATAAAAATAGCGCATCTCTAAAGAATGTATTCGCTCCAGTGAAGTTATTGCTCTTCACTGCTAGTTAATGCCGGCCATGTTACGTATTTCGGTCCAATCAAGTGACGGACAACCCCAATGGGACCATAATGCACCTGATTATACTTGATCGGGACATCGAGAGAAGGCCACAAACCAAAGTATCGGACAGAATGAAACTTTGACTGGATGATGGCTCTAGATTCTCCAAAGTTATTTTATTCCATTCTCTGGGAGACATCTGTCTGTACCAGATGTTATGTTAATCCATTTAATACAATATTTGTCAAAATGTGTCGGTCTGGACTAAAGTGACTGACCAACATTGCCCTCCCTAAAGCCACGCTTGGCAACTGTGGCCTTGTTTTATTTAAAATAAACAAATAAATAAATCAAAGGCCCATCCAGGCAACATCCTCTTTGCAAGAGGTAACAAGAAGACTTATAGAAAAGTTGTTTTCACTTTGAGAAAGTCAAATGATAGCACTGCTGTAAGATACAGACTACCAGTTATCCATGACTGTTGTTTTGGCCACTGTGTAATCGGCGTTAACTTCCCAATCATACTATATATTGATATTTAATATGTCTCATATTGCTCAAGTGTGCTTACTGGGATATGTCCCAGGACAAACATTTAGCATATTAGTCTCACTGTCTGGTGTCCAGCAGGCTCCAGAAGATCAGTTTACATCCAGTCTACACTGAAACGTCGGCCCGGTTACCGCACTCTGGAGAGAGACCTGATCCAGCTGCAGCAACAGCAGCTTTTCCAGATCTTTGTGGTGGTGTCGCTGAGAAAAGGCTCCCCAGGAAACACCTACTCCCCTGAAATCACGCAGCAGTTCCCCAAACTGGTTAGTAGGAGCTTTGAAAATAACCCCAGCCTTGTTTTAGGCAAAGGACATAACTGTACTTTGATCATAGTGCTTTAAATGAAGAATGGTCTTTTGTGCGATTTAGGAAGATTTACTTTCCAAAATAGAATCTTGTTTGAAAAAGGGGAAGTTCTTTTAAAGTCTTTCATGAAAGCAAGTTGTTGTTTTTTGTTTTTCCATATACGTTTTTATTTATATATTAGCAACTTTAAAATATTGTCATGTTAAATATTAGAAGATACTAATTGTTATGATTGTAGAACAAGTGGTTATGTAAAAAGACTTTAGACAAGTAAACCTTGCATACGTCATTCTTAATATCTCAAACTTAATTTAGATCCAAGTTCTATTAAATAATATAATGCAATTAAATTACCTGTGATTTCACCGGGGTCCCCCTGGAACCACTTCCAGGAAGTAATTTGCTGAAGTAAAACGGCTGCTGTAACCGGAATCCCTCTGTTTCAGTTTGAGAAGTCATCCCGGTCCTCTAGAGAGGCGGAGGATCAGCTGAAGGTCATTCCCAAGTTCTGCTTCCCCGACTCACAGGACTGGAAGCCGTCATCACACTCTCCAAGGTCAGCACATGCACTCCAGTCATATTGTAATAGCATGCTAGATGTATACACAAGTAACTGCATCCCAAAGGCTATGAAAATGCCACAATGGTAACATGATACTGTATGCTTCCCCCCCCCCCCCAATTTCTTTTGTTGACATTATACACACACCTTTCATGTGCTCTAATAAATGCTGTCTAACTGTTCTTTCCTGTACACTATTTAGTTAGGTTCTAGCACCGTAATTATCAGTTGTGTTATGTTTAATACCCCCATTTCCTCTTTTCTTATTTATATCCTCGGCTGCAATCCATAAATTGCTGCTGCAACAACTCAAATTCCCCACAGTGATAATTAAAATTTCAACTGATCTAATTAAATCTCTGAGTGCTAAGGGGCATTGAGCATTCTTTTTTTTACTACTGGGTATGGTTCATTGTTGTATTGTGGGTTATCCTATCAACTTACACTGCCTCCCTGTCTTTAAAACTCTTATCTGTTGTAGTGCAGATAAACAAAAGACCTGTCCATTTACCTCGTTTCACTATACGCTGCCTTTGTTTCAGCATTTATTCATGAATTACAGACATTTTACAATTATGGTTATGTGTTTTTTTTAGGCAGTATGAAATCATTTGAATATCTTGTGTATTTATATTGTTGTTTACAGTGAGACCTTCTCCTTTGTCCTGACCGGAGAGGACGGCAGCCGCTGGTTTTGTTACTGCCGGAAGATCTTGGTATGTGGACGTGTTAACATTTGCGTGTGCGTGTGTGTGTGAGAGATGACATGGCAGCCTGCCACATGCTTACTCAACATCTGAGGAGATGTGAATCGGTACATGTGATTCACAGACCATAAACCACCTCTGGATCAATGACTGAGTACAAGAAGAATTTCATCATTTCCCCTTCCTTCTGCCCCACAGGGAGAGCTGCTTTTAGGTCTTTTTAAGACACTTTTCAAGACACTTTTCCAGGCACTTTTTTTTTTTTTTAGGTTGAGATGAAGTGGTATATCTGCCTTTTCTATTGTGGTTATGTTTATTTATATCAATGTTAACATACTGTGGTTGTCTTGTTAAGCTCTCTTTAACGATGTTTTGTTATGCTTACTCTATCTTTAGTGTCGACAGACCTAATATAAAGTCTTATGTTTGCTTTGTTGCTAGATAAGCTCACCACTACTATCATACAACTTTAGACTTTAGACTCTTGATTTGTTTTTCCAATCCACAAAGTTCTCATTTATAATACTATTAAACACATTATATGGGGAAATAGGCTCTTGATGAGAACCTGATTGTACTTTTGTTTAGTTAAAGCAACATTATGTAGTAATCAGCAGCCCTGCAGTTCCAGAGTACAATTCACGTATACGCCGCTGATGTAAATATGGACAGCTGTAACGTTACACATGCATTTGTAATGATTACATTACTTATGAATGATCAAAAACTAGCGAGGCGACAACTTTGCTAACACAGCCAAACATCAAGCAAGTGCAAAAAGACATAGAAAACGAGCTTTTCTTCACTAGGCTGCTGAACGTTGCTTGCTTGCCCGGGTTCGGTTCTGGCACAACAGCGGCATCGCTCCCCGCCAACATCACCCTCAGCGGTTAACTGAGCTAACAGCTAACTAGCTGAAGGCAGCTACTGTTAGCAGCAGTTAGCGGTTAGTGTTACTTTAGCAACAAGTAAAGCTTTCAGTCCATCAGGAAATCATAAAAAATCGGGGTAAAGCAGCCAGAGGACAGTGGAGGGAAAACCGGAAAACACTTTCTCCATAAAATATGATCCAGTTTCACAATAACCAACTTTGGGCCGTAAAGCTTCTCCCGGGATATTATACCGCCAGCTCACCAAAGTTATAGAGTGCAAGAACAGGCTTTCAGGGGCAAAGTGGGATTGCTGTAACATTCTCACTATTACAAGTCAGTATAGCATCAAAATGATTTTGAGGTAAAATAGTTACATAATGTTGCTTTAATATAATTTGTGGATGTGTTTGGCATAGTTATCTCTGTTGTTACCTGCATTATGATGTATGAACCTGTATTTGTCTTTAAGCCCATTGGAAAAGGAAAGAGGCTTCCTGAGGTGCACTGTATTGTCAGCAAACTGGGCTGTTTCAACCTCTTTGCAAAGGTGAGGCAACTACACAAGAAGCCTTTGTTGGGAGATGAAAAGGAGTTGTCTTTGCTAAAGTTCAGTGGGAGTCCTTTTACTACTCTTGATGATAATCCTGAGCAATCACAGGGTGTGTATTTCAAAAAGAAAAAATTGTATGCATATAGATGTGACACCCATTTACCAGTTGGCCGAGTTAAATCTAGTAACAGTAAGTGGAATATGGCCAGAGCTGCTTATTGTGTCTTTAATCAACACTACTTTCAGGACACACTGTGAATTGTCTGTCTCTTGTTTGTCCAGATTCTGGAGGAGGTGGAGCGGCGCAGGGAGATTTCCCCAGCGCTGGTTTACCCGTTTATGCGTAGCGTGATGGAGGCCCCTTTTCCAGCCCCTGGACGCACAGTCACCATCAAAAGCTTCCTCCCTGGATCAGGGAATGAGGTAATTCTGAAACCAAAAGAGGAAATGTTGATTAGTAGTTTTTGTTCCTCCTAACCACTCTTCTCTGCAGACTCAGAATGACTCCGAATGGGGAGGTTGTCTGTGCAAACAATAGTGATAGCGTTTTAGGACAGCTATATCTATTACAACGATAAACAATGATCAATTTAATCATTACTGTTTGCAGTCTCAAAATAAGTCAAGTAATGGCCTTTACCAAATCTCAGAGGAAATGCTGCAAAATCACTACTTTCTTCTCTTTCAGCAGTTAGGTGGCTCTTAGGGATAGTTTGGATGTTTTAAAGTGGGGTTGTATGAGGTACCTGTCCATAGTCATTGTATATCTACAGTAGATGGCTGCTAGCACGCCGATACGGCTTCAGTTCTCCTGTCGGAGAGGGCTGTCTGACAGCAATGCAAAGGGGTGAAAATATTTTAAATATAGAGTACACTTAAACTGATATTGATGTTTTTTTAGGTGGCTAAAATAAGGTTGTTTCTTTTTTAGCTTCTGTGTGGTAAGTTCTGTCTGTTTCTCCATACTGGGGATTTGCTGACTGCCATCTACAGCACGTAATACACTGACTATTGATAAGTACCTCATACAAACCCACTTCAAAAAATCCAAACTATCCCTTTAAACCAATTTAAGTTAGCACTTAATCCTCCACCTTGATGTATCTAAATGGTCTGTTTTGTTTAACGTCCAGTGTCAACAACTACAAGTGACACCCCTGTATTTACACTGACTCCATGTGCTCTTGTTGCTTTGCCAGGTACTGACTTTGTGTCGACCCGTGGACTCCAGACTGGAGCACGTGGACTTCAGCAGCCTGCTGCAGTGTCTCAGTGTCGGGAATCTCCTGCAGGTGTTTGCCTCCCTTCTGCTTGAGAGGAGGGTCATCTTCATCGCTGACAAACTTAGGTATTTTAAAAATGAGACTGCCCATTGATGTTTACTAGTGTCGATGCTTGATTACATCACTCAGGCCCAGCGCCCCGGCCGTTTATCTGTGTGTACCTTGGCCTCAATGCTAAGCTATGGCAAAGTCCCAATGGCAAGTCAAGTCAGGTTTATTTGTTCAGCCCAATATCACTTACAGCGTCTCAGTGGGCTCTACAGGGCCACGCAATAACAAAGTCCTGACCCATGCCAAGATTATTTTGCAGGACATTTCTCAGTTGAAAAATAAACGTAACTTTATTCATTATAAAGATTATATAAAAGCATATGCACGACAAAAAAATATATCAAATGTGAATTATATAAACAATACTTTTTTGCATATCTGCCAACATATCTGCTGATACTGATAACAAGCCAATATCAGCAATGTTAAACACTGTTTAGATTAAAAATTAAAAGGTTGCAATGGAGTCAGCATGTTAAGGCAGTTTCTGTGCTACAGAGCATATATATCTATATATAGATATATATCTGTTTTCTTTGGGGAGAACTCTTTGAAAACACAAGTATTGTTCGCTGAAAGCTTACATTTCGCTGAAAGCTTACATTTTCAACGTGACGTCGGTCACGTTGAAAATGTGGTGGAAAAGAATTCTAATGGTGTGACCAGGCTATTTTCAGGGAGCTATGATTGATCTCTTTGTGTTATATGATCTGTGTGAGAACTGAATAGTGTTTTTGTGTTTTTAATCTTTTCTCTCCTCCCCTGTTCTCTCTAGCGTGTTGTCCCGGTGTAGCCATGCAGTGCTGGCGCTGCTGTACCCCTTCACCTGGCAGCACACGTTTGTGCCCGTGCTACCGGCCAGCATGCTGGACATCAGCTGCTCCCCCACCCCATTCCTCATTGGGGTGCTGGCCCCCTGCCTGCCAGAGCTGCTGGAACTGCCCATCGAGGAGGTCAGTGAGAATCATTGTCCAATTTGCAGTTTAAATAGACTAGTCTGTCTGTGCAGTGGTTGCCATCTCTTGGCTGTATACTTACTGAGTATTGTGAATGAAGCGCCACGGTAGCTTCCATTGTGTGTGAGTAGTAGTGGAGAAACACCCTGAAGAGGCTGTAGCTCAGGCTCACCCCACCTTTTTATAACTCTTGTTGCGAAATAGTGAACTCTCGTAGTCAGTAACTGTCATTCTTTCTTCTCGCTGTCTTCGCAGGTGCTCATTGTGGATCTGTGTGCTGACAAGTTTGTGATTCAGGTGTGTACACATAGCAGTGTATAAAGGGAATGGTAGGTGTGGCCCCAGTGGGGAGAGATGGCTTTGCCTACACTTGTCCCTTATTTGCGTGCTGAATGTTTTGAGGGTGACAGAGAGAAAATTGTTACCTCCACACGCTCCAGGGATAAAACTATATAGGATGTAATCCCAGACCACAGTCGGCTGTTTTGCAGCAAATTTAGAGCTGCGTGGTTGTCAGTCAAAGGTAATCACTCAGTCTAGTCAATTAATGAGAAACGTGTTTGTTTTGTTTGGTTATTTGTCTGTCTTAATTTGGCATTTCATTTAAATGAATCTTTGTTCAGGCGGTGTCTTTCTCTATAAACTACACGCTAATGCAACATGCAGTGATTGACACTTCAACGCTCCAATGTCAGATGTCTGTATACAGAACCCTAATTTCAATATTGCTGGTACCTTCCCTCCTCAGCATGCAACATGAGGTACATCATTGTTTGAAAAGTCTGAATGAATAAATATAAGGATTATTTGACTTACAGTGTAGTCTATAGAAATGGTATTTAGATGTTGATTTTGTGCAGTACATTAGATTTTAAATGGGTCATTGCCCAAATAATTACAGATTTCCTTTAGTGCTTAACAGCATTAGGTCTTATTATTATTATTATTATTATTATTATTATTATTAACCAAAACATGGAATAAGTCACCAAAAAACACAACATAAAATAAACACAAACATCAGTCCTAGCAACCTAAATAAAAACAATAAAAATAAATGGAAGAAAAAAAGCTTGATCTTAATTCCCTTATTGTACGGAAAAACATTAACTGTCTCTCAGGTCAATTACAAAAAGTAATTATTTTAAAATTCTCCACTTGTGTCCACTGTCAGGCAATGATTCACCATTAAGGCCAGAAATGTATGTTGTGACCGTGTGAGTCAGTTTAGATGTATGTTTGCAAATGACATTGTGTGACTGCTGTTGACCTTTCCTGTGATGTGACAGCTGGGCGATGAAGACTGCATCCTGCCCAGTAAACTGCAGGCAGCGCTGCAGCAGATCCTGGAGGAGAGGGAAGATATCCTGAGACAGGAGGGCGGAGACAGTCATGGAGGTTGGTATAAACTCATATTACAGGTTCAAAAACAGGTCTGTCAGGTATTTCAGTGTGCTTCAGGAAAGCCCTTACAGTTGCTATATCATCAATTTGTGCACCACGATAAAGACATTTAAATATTTAGATGTAATGTGAGCAAAAGCCTTTAACGTGTTTCAGAATTTGAAACTATTTTACCATTTTATTGTAAAACTACAGTACAATTCTTCTGTTTTGGAGTCTGTTATTAACCTTTTGGTCTCCGTCCAAAATGTGGCCCATCCAGGACAGCCGGCTGACCTGAGCTCTCTGGTGTCGGAGGGTTTTGTGCGGTTGTTCGTGGAGCTGGTGGGCCACTACCCTCTCCACATGGTCGAGTCCTCCAACGGAAGCAGGGAGGTCCAGCGTGACAGCTTCCGCAAGTCTCACCCTTCCCGTGGAGTCCGCCAGTTCCTGCAGCTCTTCATGGATACGCAGATGTTTGCCGGCTTCATTCAGGACAAAGAGCTGCGCAAGGGAGGAGGAAGAGGTAATTGCATTGATGTAGCAGTGCCAAAAGTTACAAGGGTTGATTCTTTTAACCCATTTGTACCCAAAGACTATTTAGAATGTGGCTCAACATAGTATGAGGAAAAATGCACATTTGTTCTGATTGGTCTAAAGTCTTGAACTCAGATACTTCCCCAAAGTATGTCCGTAACAAACAGTACAACTTTGAATTTTTTTTAAATCACATTACATTTTATTTTAATTATTTTTTAAATCACATCAATAACCACATTAAATAAGGAAAAATGCTAACACTGTTTTTAATAAAGGTCATTATAAAATATATTTTTTACACTACATATGTGTTCATATCTTTGATAGTCAACTTGTTATGAGTTCATAGACCTTGTATTCTGAGATATAGCAATTTCCTTATCACATCTATTTAGTCTTTGGAACATGGGACTCCCGTTTTTCCTGAAATATTATTGAATATTTAACAAAGACATTAGTCTCTTGTGCCCAAAGACTAAATATAGTATGAGGAAAACTTTCCAGCCAAACAGTTTGGCAGATTTTTAAATATTCTTCAGATTTCAGATTCAGACAAAAGAAAGACTTTTTTCTACGGGACTTTAGGAAACCGCTAATTATATTGTCTAATGGGGACTATTTTCTCGGTTTCCAATAAGGTCCACTGATGTGAGTTCTTAAAAGACAAATATAAATTTGGAGTTGCAATTTCTTCACACTGACGGAGTAACTACTGTTCATTAATAAAATTCACTGGTATTGTCCTTCATGTCAATACTAGGATTAAGCTTTTTACACCATGACATTAAATGTCATTGCTGCCTAAGAACTCCCTACCTTTCAATGATACTATAATGCTGTGCAAACAAAGTGTATGCACATACAACAAAAAGACAAATAATTCAAAGGTCGGGGTGCTTGGTTTTTTTCCCCAAGAGTAGCGTGGATGCACCCTGTGATGTCTTAGAAGAAAATGTCATCCTAAAAAGATTTGACAGAAGTCTGATGTTTCCACATAATAATCTGATAATCTTATTAAATGAAAACAATATTGTTTAATTCAATCATACCGAACCAGACCTGTGACTTCAATTACATGAGTCGCAGCATGCGCTGACCTTAAAGCAGGGCATTTGAAAAACAGGGTTAAGAGAATTATCTGTGCATGCAAATACCAGCACACTAAACCATGCTGCATTTGAAGAGAATCGAAACTTTGTTAATGTTAAATTGAATATCTAATTCTGTACACGTTCTGTCCTGGTGGCTCCACTTTTCCAACTCTCTCAGGTCTCTTTGAGGTCAGAGTGGCCGAGTATCTGGATTCTAACCCTGAGCCGGAGCCAAGTGGCGTGAACAAATTTCTTAAAGGACTGGGTAAGTGTTGCTATATCATCACATGTTCATTTTCAATGGTTTCAACAGCTAACTGTTTTTCCTCGTCTTTTTTTTATTTTAAAAGGAAACAAGATGAAGCTCCTACAAATGAAATGATAACGCACCAAACAGCCTGAAAGACTAATTACAAACAGAACACTTGTTGCTGCTGGACTTGCTGAGGAAATGAATGTGGATGAGTCTTGTCTGGATGTGAATGATGGTGAGAGTATGAGAGGATTATCTTATAGCCGTGTAAACATGTCTGAGAGCAGTGCACTTTTTATTGGATGAAAACTGGAAAGGCCATTTCTCTTCTATCATTGTTTTATGAAACCTTGACTGTCTTAGAAAAACTACAAAAACAAAAAAAAACATTCCAGCTACTTAACCTCCGTTATCAACTTGAACATGTGTGGTTGTAACCATGTTCTCTTTAACTGGAAACTCGTTTACTTGCAATACTTATAGAATCAACTCTACTACACAATGTGTGCATTTTACAGTCAATGCAACTTCAATGTGTGAATTGCAATCGTGTAAGTACTTTACAACTGAAAATAATCTGTATGGTTCCAACCTGATGCATGTTTGTATACATTTTAATGTAAATTGTCCTTTTCCATGTTGCATTCCCTTCAGCACAAACTGCACACAAACCTTTTGTTTGCAATTCAGATCAAGGAGGTTTATTAACTCTGATCAGAACATTTCAAAGTGTTAAGGCTCCAGGTGAAACCTCCTCAATCAAAACAAGTATTTACATTTTGAGGACGTCAAGTTGTTTTCTGTCCTTGACTTTCTCCTTGCTAACTGGAGTTGTAAATATTTTTTTTTTTACATTTTGCACAATGTTGAGAAGCAGTGTACAGCATTTGGAATATTTTTGTATGAAAGCATGATGTGTCCTACTTTAAATAAATGGAATCCCAAGGACAGCAGGCAGAGTGACTGCTATTATAATGCAAATGCCTTGAAAACTTAGTTATGCTGAATTACTGTACAACCAACTTAACGCTCGTGATTAAGCATTATTGTGTGAGGCCATAAATATGCGGAATATAAGCCTAAGAGCTCGACTCACTGCAAATTAAGAAAACGTGCAAATAGACAAAAAACAAGTAAATTAAGGAAAAATCAGGAAACCATGCGCA
>CALSCE010009645.1:11894331-11927380 GCA_943593645.1 Bovichtus variegatus
TGTCCATCTGTCTATCTGTCTACATGTCCATCTGTCTATCTGTCTACATGTCCATCTGTCTATCTGTCTACATGTCCATCTGTCTATCTGTCTACATGTCCATCTGTCTATCTGTCTACATGTCCATCTGTCTATCTGTCTATCTGTCTATCTGTCCATCCGTCTATCCGTCTATCCGTCTATCCGTCTATCCGTCTATCCGTCTATCCGTCTATCTATATGTCTGTCTATCTATCTATATGTCTATCTATATGTCTATCTATCTATATGTCTATATGTCTGTCTATCTATCTATCTATCCCTCCCTCCATCTATACCCATCTACCTAGCAGTTTTTTGTTTAAGATTTAAATTGTCAGTAGGAACCAATGGGCTTGGGGCTAAGGGCTACAGGCTGGAGATATTGGAAAGTATTGAGAGACGCAGGAATAGCACAGGTGTAATTAATAAAACTACTGCATTCTATTTAGTTGAGCTAGTTTCAGGGTCATGGTATTGTGCCTGCTGGCTCACTGGCATGGCTTACAAGGGCACTTGAGGGAGCGGAGCAAACTTAAATGAAATTTGCTTCACTTGTTCTTTTTCTGCTATGCCAATGCAAAATGTCTGCTGTGATATATAAAAAAAGGCCTTTTGCTGGTTTGGGTCTTTCATTGGATTTGTGGACAATAACAAAAATATAGAATATTGTCAAACTGAGAATGTCCCAGAGGCCTGATGAAAATTTACACACATTTTCCATCTGCCAAGGCCCACTCTTTAGAGACAAACCGTTTCATTCCACTTCCTGTGATGAATGACTGGAGCCCACCTTCAGGAGAGATTTGACAAATTACACAAGTCCTGATGATTTACTCATAGCAACTCAAATCAACACCAATAAATCAAAAACAACAGGAAAATGTTGTCATGATGCCTACCAAACTAAGAAAACTGAGCTAGAGTACAATTTCAACATTGCTCTTCTAAACTGTCTACAGTCAATGAACTTGTGTTTAAGAGCCGGTTATGTCTCAGAGACGCTCACAGAACGTGACCAGTTCACATGTATGAGGCAGAAACAGACACAACTCGCTGTGAACATGCGACTCACACCGTTACATCCACAGCACGAGCCTTGAGAAGATCAAAAGCTGTGACTTGTTCCTTTTCCTAGAAATCCAGAGAAAGTGTTTTAGACACACGGAGAAACAGACATAAGACAGCTGCAGCTGCTACTGCACAAGCCCTCGTGTTAAAGACACCTACACTGCTGACTGGGGTTGCAAAATTCCGGGAATATTCAATGTGGAAAATTTAAATGGGAAATAACGAGAATAAGATGGCAATACCATGTCATAGGCCGATGGAGAACGCAAACCTTTTATAATACAAGCAGACATAATCCATTAATTTGTCAAATATATACAATGTGAACTGCGCCATGTGGTGAGTTAGCTAGCTAGCAGGCAAATTATGCAATAGAGAAATATACTTTGAAAATAAGCCAACAGTGTGGGCTGTGTGCAAACGTAGGGTTTAAAAAGGGATCAATTAAAAGACAACATTTCTTATATAACAGAAACTCTCCAATTCACGTTCTCAGTCAAGCTGCAACACATATGGTAACAGCAGCACAATGGAGTATTTTTACCTAATTGTAAAGCACTCTTACTCAAGTAAAGATCATGAGTGCTTCATCCTGATATTTCATTTATGTATTCCGTCCAGTGCTGTCTATCCATTTCTACTTCCCTCAGTCAAATCTCACTCTATCACCTGCAGATGGTCCACAACGATGCTGCTAGGCCTTTCACCAGCTCCTCTGAACGGCCTCAAAGCCTTCAGATTTCGAACAAATCTTTGAATTAATGCCGTTTTAAGAACAGTGGACGGCTTAGGAGCCTAATACAAGAGTTCTTTAGAGGAAAATACAATTCATTGGTCCAGTTTCTGTCTCGATTTAACTCGTACATGGTTTCTTTAGTACAATCAAACAAACAAAGAGCCTACAGTTAATAATAATCACTACAATAAGACAAAATATCAATAAATAAGAAGGACGTGTGCTCAGTACATCAACCACAGCAAAAATCCAGATCATTAATGGCAATCCAAGAATAAAGAAGAAAACCTCGTGCTGTCAGTGACGCCTGCAGGAGCTGAGACTGGAAGCACATGAAGGAGCACATCTGACGCACCTGGAGTCACTTGAATCAAATCAGGGGAGTCATGCTGGGAATACATTGTCTCTTGGCCCTCTGGGGGCAGCGTTCTCTGGGCAGCGCTGAGGGACTTCACAGCACATAGAGCTCTGCATGGAGAGACGCCCTCCTTCAGTACAGGACGGCGTATCACGAGGTCACTTCCTGTGGGGCCTCTGACCCGGGCCTGTCACACATCGGTCGGAGAGGGCTTTACATTCTGAACAGCCTCTATTCTTCAACGCTCAATTTGGAGAAGAAAAAAACCCCCAACAATAAAATCATTTGATTGGGAGGAGAAAAAAAATGTGAGCAAAATAGGGATCCAGGATTACCAGACATGCTATAGTGCAGTAGTAGAATTACATATGCATCAAAAATAATGCAATAAAAATAAAGAAATGAACACATAATGTTGAATACACATTTATTGTAAGAAGTCTAAGAATTTCCAGCAAAATATAAAAGTATTTTGTGTGAGGAATGTGGATAAAAAAGATGATGCACATTGTGTACGGACATGTTTCCTCTTCTATATTTGCACTTAGTATTATTATGTTTGTATGTTGTGCTGTTTTACTGCTTTTCATGCATTTTTATCTATTTTTGCAATATCTGCTCTCAAAAAGGGCTGTAATACGCTTGACTTTCTCCTGACTTACTTTAACTTTTACTACTAATACTACCGCTACTACACTTCTTACTGTTACTTCTTCTCAGGGAGACTGGAAGTCTGGATTACGCTGCCAGGGGGTCGCAGGGCAAAAATGAGCTGTTGGCCTTTAATGACCTGCCCACACATTCCTCCTACTGCCTTTGCACTTTGTGTGTGGCTTTACTCACTGCCTGTACTGTACATGGGTGTACTGCAACCAAGCAATACAGTATGTCCTATGGTTAGAGTTCTAACTTTCCTCAGGATTGCTGTTTTTAAAATTTTTAGCAATTAATGATAACGGTATTAAAACTAGATTTCTTTTTTTTACAGGATAAGGTCTTAGGAAACATTGCAAAAGCCAACTTAAGGCCTTTATCACATCTTTTTATACTGGGCTTTAGAGGTGCTTATGAAAATTAGAAATGAATCAAACTACCACAAACGAATCAGAGCCTGAACCTGAGGTCCTCGGGGCCCCTGAGGGTTTGAGTTTCCTCCAATTTGTCCAGTTGGTAATTCAGCGTTGGGAAATGGAACATTTATCTCCATGACCCCTTGCCTAGTTGATCAAAACAAATAGCTTGAGAGGATAAGTTTACATTTTCTCAAGTCTTCAAACAATACTCACATGCCCATATGTACATTGGAGCAGCGTTTGCTCTCCGTAATCTTTCCTTCTCTTCTTGATAAAATCCTTTTCTAAAGTTCAGTCAAAGCTAGTGTGAAGCTTTTTATTGTCCGTCTGAAAAAAATCAAGTGGGTCTTTTTTTTGCACACAAAAGGAAACACAAAAAAGACCAGGGCAGCATTTTATAATAAAAAGTATAACATTTATTTTTTTTAAATGATAAGCCTAAATTCATGATGAGCGACTTAGTGTGTGACAACAGGTGTTTTTTTTACGACGTGTCATCATTTTTCAAGAGTCATTTTTGCTTGAATGCAAATACGCATAAAATAGACTCAGCATGAATGTAACCATAAAAGCCGCATGTTGACAGTGAAGGTCAGTGTGCTGGAAAATGACAATCTCAAACCAAACAGAAATATAGCATGAGCTGATTCCCAAAAGAGGGGTCCTTGTTGTAGAAAGATATTCTCAGATATGTTATGATAGTTCATAACCTTTCAGAAACCTGTGCAGTGTGTGAGGTTCGTAACCTGCTTTAGCTCATCTTCGTTTCTCAGGAAGTCATACATATCTAATGTAAATTGGATTCCTTCCTTAACGATAATGATAATGTGACCCTGATAGGGAGCCGACCCTGGTCATGAATAATACTTCCTTCTTCCTCAATAAATGACTTGGCAACAAAACACAAAGAGCGCTGCAGTCAGAGCCCCAGGGCCAAAGACTATTTGAAGAAGAACGTGACTGTTTTGTGGTTGTTTGGCCATAAAGATAAATAAGTTAATGACCTGAACCTGCTTACAGTAAACTGTAAAATAAACCCTCGTAAAATTGTAAACCAATATTCCCGCTGTTTATCTGCTTTGATTGGAAATCCTTTTAAACGTCTCCAGTCAGAACTTTGTACGACCTCTGTTGTCAAAGAAATAGGTGACTGGACCAAAATCTACAGTCTAACGTGTTTGTGTTTCTTTAGCATTGTGATTTATTGCACTGCATCTTACAAAGAGAGGCTGTAATATAAACTACAGATGATATATTACACATATATTTGTGCACCAATTACAGCATCTGCAGTATTAGTAGCACTGAGCTCTTCGTTTTTTTATTAAACAAATACCCCATTTACCCCAAACTAAACTCGTCCGGCTTGTTCTTCTAAAATGTGTTCCACCCAACAGCATCTCACGCTTAGCATTTATCGGATGTGGCCTTTATTATTTAAGTTCAACAGTGACCTTCTCTCCAAGTGGCACCTCGCTTGTTGACAGTAAAGAGATGATGCAGACAGAACCTATTTGAAGTCTCAAAATACACATGAAGACCAGCTTAAGAAACACTGATGTAATGCTGCTGATGGCTGCCGAGCTGCCGTCTTTATGGAGTCATAAAAAACATTTGTGTTGCTCCAGACCATCCGACACTACGACCGGAAGGACAAACATCTGACAGATTACAATTGACTATTTTATGTTTTCATTCTTATTGGTTGGAAACGCTGAAAGAATCCGGTCCTTTGTGGGACACCTTCCACTGATCACATAGCAAGACTAAGAATCTACAGCCATGACAGCAGATCTGTGGGACATTTACATGCAGGCAAAGTGGTGCTAAAAGCTAGCATAAGCATAGCCACTTATCCCAAAGCTAAACTCTTCCAGTTTGTTCTACTAAAATGCATCCCAGAACCTCCACATCTCACCCTTAGAATTTATTGAATTTGGGCTTTTTTTTTTTAAATTTAAGTTCATCAGAGACCTGTCCGCTCTGACACTTTGCTTGTTGACAGTAAATAGAGGATTAAGACAGGAAGTGTATGATGGGTGCTCACTACCAGAACATATTCTTCACATAAAGACTACCTTGCCAGAGGTTGTCACATTGGAAACACTGACTAATTGTTGCTGAGATGTAGAAAAGTAGGTGGGTGTCGGAAGGGGGGGGGAAAAGCACCTTGAAGTGTCTGGTTCCACCTCCCTGGAAGCCTTGTATCAGCTCAGATGTGCAACTACAGCGTGAGTGTGTCATGCATCATCACTGTGTAGCCACTATCTTAGCAGTGCATCCTGAACGACACATCCTACACACTGTCCTTTGAAGATTGTAGCAAATTACAATTGGCACTATAATGTGTTTTTTGATTGATTTTTAAAAAGTGAGTAGAAGCATGAGGATGAATATTCAGCGCGAGGGTCATAAGAAGATGACTGATACATTTTGACTTATTTCGTAAAAAAGTTTTACCAATAGATGAATAACTGAACGGGTCCACGGGGCACAGGCCCAGGGGCCCTCTGTGGCAGGGGCCCCCCTGGCATTCACTTGTAAATTATCACTTAAAGAGACACATAACGACCAGGGACAGACTCAAAATGAGCACAAAAATTACAAAAAGACATGCAGAAACATCTGCAACGAGACACAAAGCAACTGCAAAAATACACAAAATAACTCGAAAACGGGGCAAAACAACCACAAAGAAACCTAAAATGACCACATAGAGACAAAAACTACCAAAAAAAGAAACATAAAAACACCAAAAAGAGACACAAAAAGACAACAAAGAGACACAAAAGCAAAAAAAGATGCATAACAACTACAAAAAGCAGCCAAACCACCAATATAAAGTCTGTGTGCCTCCTCTGTAGGAGGTGGTGGGACCTTTTTGCATGTCTGTGCCCATTGTCCAAAATGGAAAGTGCTCATTCTCTGGGGACCATAGACGTGCTCAGCAAATTATCATGACAATGTCATTTGACTTTCGTCAGTTGAAGAGTTGTAACGGCGCGAGAGGAATGGTCAAGGACAAGATAACATGCGTCATTAGTTGTCAATGCATATGTTAAACACAAATACATTTGGATTTGTAATCCTTGCACTCAGCAACATTTACAGTATAAATGTATTTTTAAAAAAAAAAAAAAAAAAAAAGGAAATATACACAAAAATGTAAATAGTTATAGTCATAATATATAAGGATGTTTCCCAGCCTGTGGGTCCATGTGAGAACGGTTCTGATTCTGAATGAAGGGAGGTTTGTAAACGGGGTGTTTGAGGTTTGAGGGGACTCTCATGATCTAAGAGGCCCGTTAGTAGAGAGACGACCTTAAGACGATGTCTCTCAGGTTTGGGAGTGGGGAGCCGACGACCCACTGAACGGTTTAAACTATTCGCTGCAGGTCTCTCCGGGCTACGGCAGTGCAGTACTTTAACATACTCTCAATAGTGCAGCAGGACAGACAGCATCAGGGGTCACGTCCACATCATTTTCCCAAAGATTTGCCCAACTCTTGGGAAATGATTTGTCCTTAAAACATGACGCCGTTTGTTGAGTCATATCAGCCTGGACAGAAAACGGATGGACCTACCAATCCCTAAAGCCACGGCGCTCGTGTGGCTGAAAAAAAACGAACTAAAATGTGTCCCGATCACATAGGGTTATTGCCATCCCATAGACAGCTAGAATGGTACCAATCAGTTTTTCAAAAAATGTGACCAGTCAGCAAACAGAGGTGGACAATACTGACCAAACCCTTCTAGACATATTACAGTGAACACAAGGTCAATATCAACAACCAGAGTACACAACCTCTACTGCTTATTCCTACCAGCTGCCCCAGATGTAACATTGTATGTTTTAGCCTGACAGAAATACAAGAGCACGGGTTTTGCCCTTGAAAATGTCATCTTTGCTTGTCGGGCAGAGTAGCGAGACAGTGGATAGTGTGTCATTTTATGGTCCGCTCACGTGTTTCCCTCCCCAACCTCAGCCGATCCTTCACCCAACCCTCCATCCCACAAGATAACTTACCGGAGCTTATTACTTTCACCCAGCCAGCCACTAAATCTTTGACATCTTTATTATAAAGCCAAGTTCATGGGTTCTGGGAAGGGGAATAAAAACGTTTTGGATTGTATACCTTCTTCTTCCTCAAAGCACCCACAACTCAACGCCCAATAAATTACTTTGCTGATATCCAGTATTTGGGTTTGGGTTACTAAATAACCAAGCCAGTTAGGCAGCTGGTATTGCAGAGACAAGCTATTGCTAATGGCCCAGAGCCATTAGTCATTACCATAAAATAAAATGAGTAGTCAAATTAAATGTCTAACACACATCCCTGAAGTGAGCTAAACAGACAGGAGCCTCTTCCTGGTGGATGCTCATTTGTTATTTTTACGTTTATCTCCTGAATTATATACGAATGAAGGTTTTTTTTTAAAGTCTTTGAAATGCAGTTTTGGAAAAGAAAATGTTCTTTTTCAGCTTGATGGACCAAACATAACATCCTTTTTTTTGCCATTACAAGTCATCACAGAACAGATAGTGTTGATGTGTCATGCTGACCAGCAACACAGAGGAACAACAGGCTTTTCAGAGCGGTGGGAAGACAGTCCTGTGTCGCCACCTGTTACCTTATTACTCACTAAATGAAAAATGTATCCCGTAAATGTATTGTGCCGCTTAGGCATAGAGGTTGATGCAAAAACCTGTGCAGTGTGTGTGTGTTTTGTGCTTAGTGTCCAGTACAGTGGCGTTAAACCACATCAGCTGTCTCACTCAGTTTGCATTTTGTCATTCTGGGGGGGGAGGTGCAGTTGGGAGATATTGTTGAGCAGAAAGTAAATGTAGCTGTCAGTTGAGGGCTCTATTACCCTGCATGTGTTTGCATATTGGGCTGGAGGTGAGGGGTATTTGCAGTATGCGTGTGTGTGTTTTTGTAATGGCGGGGGGATGGGGGAAAAAAAAAAAGAGGGGGAAAAAGAGAAAGATATCAACATAGAAAGAGACAGGGAGGGGTGGTGAGAGGGCAAGAATGTGTATTGTCCTTGATATCTTGAGGCTTCGCCCCCCCCCCCCAGCTTCCCCACCTTCAGACACCACCTCAAGGCCGAGACTGTCTGAACTCATTTGCATAAAGTGCTAAAAGGGGAGCTCACAGAGCAGAGCAAGTGATACTGGCCAACAGACGCTGAGGAAGGAGGACCCAGAGCTGACACTGAACACAGCAAGCTATTTCACAGCCTCTGAGCACACACACACACACACACACACACACACACACACACCTGTGACTCCAGCAGAGTATTCAGAGCAGTACAGAGGAGGACCTCGACCTGGGCAGAGGCACAATTAATAAAACAAAACTTCCTGCTGGCATCTCAGAAGTCAGTTGACTTTGACTGCAGAAAAATGAATTTTCGAGGGCAAAGGGAGTGAGCTGCGAGGAAAAAAGGAGGATCATCTGACATCTTCAGTTAACAGGTAAACTGAACCTCTGCTCTAAATGTTGCCTGGAGCCTTTGTGCTTTTTGCTCCAGTTTGTGGCTTACTGTCGTTGGGAGAGAAGTCTTTAAAACTGTTTCACTACGACTAATGTTTTCATGCAAGCAGCTTCTTTTAAAGTGAACACCAGGAATAACCTTTAAATTATTGTGAGGGAAGATATTTTTGCTGAAACCAAAGAAACCAAGAAAAACAGGCATTTCCTTTACCTTTCTTTTACTTTATTCAGTTGAATGTGATAGTGAGGGGGATAACAGAACCACAGTAGCAGCTGCACCAGTCAGTAGTCACATTTAGTTTTCCTTATATTCAGTTAGTATTATCAAGTATCTGTATGGCGTTTCCTGTATTGCCGGTTGTGTTTACACATGTGCTATCCGTACATGCGGCAGGTCTGTTTTTACCTGAGCAAACAGCCTCACGTTCAGATTAACTGTCTGCCATAGTCCAACAACTCCACCCCCAGGTCAAACGGCAGCTAGATCGGGTTTCATTAACTTTTCAAACTGAGAACAGGTAGGGCAGCATTGTGGGCGACGGTTGACCTGAAAACACACACCTTTGGCTGAGGCCGACACAAAGAGAGCTGAAAAGAAGGAAACGAGAGCATTTTACATGAAGCTCGAAAAAGAACGCTTCAGTTTGCATTAGGTGTCGTCATCGACTACCTGGGATTTGCATACTAATGGCTCAGTGAGATAAACATGTGCAGCACAATACTGTACAAAGACAAAAGAGGGCCCTCTCCCCTGCCTGAAGTGGGTTTCTTTTTGGATAAGTAAGGACTTAAGTGTGAGTTAATATTTGACTCTGTTCTGTACATTGCACAAGCCTTCAGTTTGACCCCAAAATTCTACGGATTACCTTTCTTCCATTTGGACTCTGGACAGTCAAAAGAAAAAAGATTAGGCGTCAATGTCCTTTTCTTTTACATGTCGCTTTAAAACAGTTCGTTGTTGTGTAAAAGTACATCGGCAATTAGACTCTCTCCAACTTAAAGTGAGACAATATGTAACTTTAGTTAAACCGTAGCTACATATGAGTATTACTGGATGATGATAAATCCTAAAACATACCGTAACACGTTAAAAAACAACAACTGTCAAGTCAAGCAACCAAGCTAAAGTTGGCTAATATGAGCTAACATGAGCTAACATGAGCTAACTTCAGCCTTTTCCAGATATCAGCTAGGCTAAAAACAAGCTTTACCTAATCTGATGCAGCCCACATTTCGGCCTTTGATCTGCCTCAAAAACATACGGTACATCCATAAAAAAGTTTGGTCTTATTTGAACCAGAGCATCTGCAGATTAATTCCATACCCAATATCTTATGATCCACTGAAGTTAGGAACGAGATGAATAAATCCCAGTTTTTGTTATCTTGACTGTTGGAAGCCAGGAGGGACTTTTCATTGATATTTAACTTTTCTTTGTCCGAGAGGGGAGAGGGAGACACACCTGGCAGAGATCTGCACTCTCCTCAATGCACCTTTCTGGTTGCTCATTAATTCAACTTTTCATTTGTAAAATAATTCTAAATGATTTCTTCTTTCCAAACTTACATAGTTGAAGAGTCTGAATCTACATCTGTTTACCCGACAACTGTCCCTTCACCACCACTAGAAGTCTCAGATTAAGACTATCCATTCCCTGATTTTCTGAAAACTAAAAAAAAAGGGACATTTTTCACTAATGCAGGGACACAATGTAATTACCTGTTCCCAGTGCAGTCTCACCGATGTGTGGGATGTGTGAAAGATTGTCAGCGGGCCAGATCGTGACATAAACAGCGCATTTGTAAATAAGACTGGAAGAAATGTAGACAGAGAGAGAGCTGTGGAATGTATTTCAGCTGATTGAACACTGTGAACATTAGCTGAGATAGAAGTTAAATGTGTCACCAAATCACTCGAACAGGTAATCTACCGGAGACAGACAGACAGACAGAGACAGAGAGAGAGACAGACAGACAGACAGACAGAGAGAGAGAGAGAGAGACAGACAGACGGAGAACGTGAGGATTTGTTAGACCTGAACTCACTAATTTGAATTTAATCTCATTGATTTTATCTTTCCAATGTAAAGCAAAAGGTCAAACAAAGATGCTGTAAATGCGTTTATTAAAAACGATGTTATATTAGGGTGAGTGTTTTGAGCCTGGGGTTCTTTTGAGGACTGTTTGTGGAATCATTAGTCTGAGCCCGTTGTTATAATGGGTTTCACCTTATTGACTTCTAACAATGCGAGGCTGTGTTGGTGTTGGCTCATTCTACAGGTAACATGGCCTGGGGCTTTGTGAAAGCGCCTCTCCTTTAAAAGACTTTGAGCTTGATCTCTATGATCCGTGAATGAAGTCAAACATACACTGACTGACCCAACGTCAGCCTGTATAGGTGTGAATTTAAACTTTGTATAAATACTGGCAATGACTATACTTTGGAAATGCCAATAGTCAAAATGATGACGTCATAGCTTCTGAGAGCCAAATGACACAGATTATCATAGCATAGCTCCTTTTGAAGTTTACTATTTAAGATATTTATTGATTTTGCTTCAATTTGTCATTTTTTTTTAAAATAGTTGCACATAAGCAGCCTCATATCACAATAAGTAACTGTCTAAATATTTGAATGTTTCAAGGACCTCCTTGTGTTTTTTCAGTTAGCTGCGCTCTCACTGGACGCAGGCATTTGTCTTTTTACTGTTTAGCGAGGTGGGGTTAATAAATATACCCCAAGGTGGTGAGTTCAATTTGACCTGGATCCACTTTTGTATAGGAGGCTCCAGCAAGTGACCACAAGCGATAATAGAATTTCAGTTTGAGCAATAGGGAAATGTAGTCTTGATCGGTGATTATGGTAGGCTTTAAACGGATAAGACAGGTGTAATTATACAGAAAAATCTCTCCTCATCCCACTAAAGCATGCTGAAGTCAGGAGAGACGAAGAGTTGGCGAAGCAGGAATTTCAAGGGTAGATGGAGCGATTAGACACAGAACAAGCAGGGACTTTGTGTAGATGGGAGTACTGACGCAGGACGAGCCCTGAGGGCACAGAGAGGAGAACACCTGGGCTCTGACTGACTATCCATCAACCCTAACACACAGTCTACTTCACATTAGGGGCCTTTAGTGTCTACCACACCAGCAGGCAGGTCATTAGCATGTACTATTCTTATCGTGAATGTAAAAGAAGAAGACAAGGAGACCAGAATCAGAAGAAATCATTAATGTGGTCCTCAAAGCCCAGAGTCCTGCACTCAAAACCTGGCCCAGGTGACCTACAGTGACCCACAGTGACCCGAAACCTGGTCCATTATTTTCTGTAAAGTTCCTGTACTGTGCTGTCCGATGTACAGATTTGGACACACATGCTCAAAATTGTCACATTAACAAAGCAGCCTGTGTTTATCCCCGATTCTATTCCAGGCAGGGCCACATACTGTAACTGGCCCGAAACAACCTTTTATCAGCTGCTTAATGCAAAAAGGGCCCAAGGATTCCCTGTACCAGCCGGTGCACAGTGCACGCTACACTGACTACCATTATATGCAAACTGGTGGAGGTAGTAAGAAGTCTCCTGCGGTGTGTTCAAGGGTTAAAAGCTAACAGGAGCAATGGATGTCAACAGCTTAAAATAGCTAGCAAAAATAGCAGTAAGAACTATTTTCAAAAAGTAATGTTTGAAAGTTTAAGCTGCTCTTTTTGGGCCTCATCTGACTCAAGCTATAGCCAACAACCCACAGGCTGCACCCTTTCTCATCAATTGCGCTACGTGCCCTGAAACTGTGAGGGCCATAACGTTTGCAGTCAGATTGAGTCCACGCTCAGGACAAACAAAAAAAAAGTGTCACCGTGTTTACAATGACCTGCTCATCATTGATGATCAGCTGTGTGACATGACATCGAGCAAATAACGAGATAAGGCATTAACTGCTCAAACATTACACCCTAAACTACCAACAGGGGCTCGGTAGACGGTTACAATTCTAACAATTTATGCTGGAATCAAGGGTCTCAAATATGTCTCGTCTCTGGCTCATGGTCTGTGTCCTGAGTAAAATGTGATCACGATTGCAAAATCTTTTGCCTGCGTTTTCCTTAATAGCTAAGCGTTATCTAAACAATAACACTCGCCGTGGGCAGAACATCAGTGTCGCCCACACTACGTTTATGGGATGGACATTGTCCCTTCCGTCCTTGTCTTGGTATGCCACTGACTAATGTGTTTGGGCTGTTGCTTTAGTAAATCCACAATATTGCTCAACCCATTTGTCCCATTTTGCATCACCACCGCGAAGGAATCATTGACAGACCAAAATCCTGCCAGCTTAATGCAATATTACGTGTGCCCTACGTGAGGCATTCAACTGGGCTCTATAAAATGTGCACTGATTGACTGAAATCTCATCAACTTGTTGGGATTATGGCTGTACTCGACTTAAAAAAAATGGTTTGTACTTGCTTGAACAGTTTTTATGACACAAGCAGCAAGATACCATCAATATGAAAACTAATCTGTATTTGTCATCTGTTCTCTTTTCAGATAATTCAGGAGTTAAGGACAGACGAAGAAGAGGAAAGAACGAGCCGGCGAGCCCTAAGGAGACTCGACAAAGGAGGGCAGGCTTTAATAATCCTGAAGATGGAACAGTCTCCGCAGATTTGGCAAACGCCAAATCCCCCACAGAACACTGCTGGAGAGCGGAAAAAGAAGGTGTCAATCATGAGCCAGCCAGAGTGCTCCATCTGCTACAACACCTACGACAATGTCTTCAAAACACCCAAGCAGCTGGACTGCACTCACACCTTCTGCCTGGAGTGCCTCTCCCGCCTCATGGCAGTCTCGCTGGCTGACCAGGACAGTAGCGGCGACAGCCCTCGCCTCTCTTGCCCCTTCTGCCGTCACCCCACCACGCTGCCCGAGGAGGGACCGCCGGCCCTCACAACCAGCCACGAGGTCCTCTGCAAGCTGCCCAGGCACCAGCAGCAGGAGGAGCCCGTGTGGCTGGAGGGGGAGAAGCTGTGCTACAAAAGCTCCAGGCAAGACACCGGCTTGGGCGCCCCTGAAAGCCTCTCAGCCTTTTGCATCTGCATTGACATTGGGGCCAGCAAGACATTGGATGCTCCGATTCAGACGGAGCCCCGAACTTTGGGCCTGCTGGGCCGGCTGGCAGACTGGAAGAGGATGGTGCTCTTCATCGTGCTCATCATGCTGCTTATTGTAGTTGTGTTGTGGCCACTGCAGTGCGTATTCAGCACTGGGAACATGCGCTGTACGCGAGATCAGGTCACACCCACCACCACCACCACCACTACTACTACTACTACTTTCAGCCCGTTCACTGAGCACCTGGTCTGACTGTGAACTTATACACCGAGTGGACTGTAACTGTACATAATATTGTTTATGATTGACGTTTGACGTTGTACACTATTTTGTGCATTTTTGCTCTTTTGGTAAGTGCACATTGTTATTACCACAAATAACTGTCAACTCCTCAGATTTTTAACCACAGGTGTTAAAAACCACTATGTGTTGGCTTTTTAGATGCCTGACTTTAGCGCCTCCTAGTCTTTGGTTTAAAAAAAAAAAAAAGAAAAGACACTGTGACAGACCCCACCAGGGGACAGGGCTGAATGTAACATGGACCGCACCAATTTTTACTGGAATTTTGTGTTATTGTGCCATGAATCTAATTTGAATTAAAAACATTTTTACTCACATCGCCTTTAACTCCACAAAGATGGAAGTTAGCACGTTGTATACTAAACTGTAAATACAAGCTTATAAAGACACAAATGACACGAAGTGTGTGAGTCCACATTTACAGAGCATCAGATAACAGAAAAAACAGAACATGAGTGGGTTGATTTGTGCTCGATATTTAGTGAAGGCGTACGAAAACGTGTTGTTGTATCCAAGCCAAACTTTAAATTTCTCTTTGTAAATATATAGTTGGCTAAAACAAGGTCTGTCGCAAAAGAAAAATAATGTAAACCCATAGTGAAAACTGTGAACTCAAACTTTATACATTGTGCCTTTTGATATGTCCTTGTTTACTGAAATCTAATAAAAAGTGATCAGCTTGGACCATGTTTTTGGGAAATAACAAAACATTTGTGCACGACAGCCTCATCATTTAGATTGGAATCATTTTTGTTGTGATTTGTCCTGTTCGTGCATTTCCTCCACGTCTTGAGAACTACATTTACTGCAGCATCAGTTAGAGGTTAAATCTGTGTAAATTCCACTCAAACAACACACCCCTCCTGACGTGTGACCGCAAATGACAAAGAAGTGTTAGTTAAGAGGTCAAGTTGCAAAACGATCGAGAAGTTTACCGTCCGCCGTTTATTATTTCCTCAATATCTGAACCTTAAACACATGACCATAAAACACCGGCCCTCCTTCGGCTTGGCAGGAAGTGGCTTTATTTATTCCTGGATTAGGTGCGTCAGATAAAAGGAAAAGTTTGGATGTGGGGTTTTTCCAAGTGGCTCGCTTGTGACTCATGGTTGATAAGACATTTATGTTAAATTCTCACAGTCATTTAGGAGCGGCAATAATAAAAGTGCTACTTCCCTGAAGCATAGCCAATAAACATGCTTAACAAACAGATGCAGATAAAAAAAAAAAAGGCTCAGTCATGGCTTCAAAATAGGTTGTGGACATTTTTCTCTAAATGAATAGATAAAAAAAAACAAACAAGACAATAATAAATATTTATGTAAAAAGACTGAATAAAAGCTTCTTGTTAGTTGCCATTATTTTTTTCTCTAGGGCATTTACATTTTCAAAAAAGGCGCAAATTATGAGGTTCTCTCTGAAGTTTTTTTTCTCCAATAAAGCAGAATAATCAGCCTGTTTCCTTGAGGATAGTGGCCAAATAAAACCGTTTTATTCAGCACTTCATGCAGCTCATGTGTTAAAATGCAGCACTAACTTCAAATTCATTCTTGTGTTTTCCCCTCTTTCATTTTATCGTGAGTTATAAAGCACAATTTCTACAGGCTTCTTCGCCCATTAAGTCCTTACCGTTTAAACTGCTGTTTTCCTGGAATGTATTTCCTGCCTTGCTTTTCAATATTAATATTAGTTAAAACGCGGTTCATGCAGTAGAGCACTTTTCCAAGTGAAGAGACCTCTTTCCAAAAACTCTTCACCCCCCCCCCTCCAGGTAGAAAAAAAAAATAAAAAAAGATCCACATTCACAAGCAAACACAACAGAAACCAAGCAAAATCCATGTGTAACTTAACATAGTGCCATCATAGATTTTTATTAAACTATATGACAATAAACCATTTTGATGCCATTTCTGGCAGCTCATTGCATCAGCATGTTGTAGCCTATACAGCAAAAAGGCGTCTGGGCAGAGCCAGTGCAAGAAGAGGGAAAAAAGGGAACGAGCCTCCACTGAACAACATGGGAGAACTCAGTACACCACGACTCACTTCAGGCATACTGCGAGCAACAGAGGAACGAGGAATCAAACAAAAAGACATCCACATCATGTTCAAGTAAATGTAAGAGGACAAGCAGAAAGAAAATACCGTGTTACTACTGCATACCTCCATGTATGCTGGTTCAACTCAAAATGTACTTATCAATGGTGAAATTACACCAATAATAATAATATTAATAATAATAATAGTAATGATAACATTTCAGACACAATACAAAATGCAAGAGTGGATAAAACAATCAATTAGAAATACAATTTTAAATGAAACAAGAAGAAGAAGAAAAAAAAAAAACACTGAAAAGTCTAGTGCACTACCAAAAATACTCCCACAGCCAATAGACATCCACACAGCCTGAGACCAAAGATTCAGCAGTTTCACACTTTCAAGTATTGATGTTTCACCATATCATAAAAAAAAGAAGAAAAAAAAAAGATGTTTGACCCATAGAGGCAAAGTGAAATACAACAAATATCTAAATTATCCACAGCGCAAGATGGTTCAGAAACACAGAAACAAAACCCACAAAAGTAATTTGTCATTCATCGGACAAAGATCACAGTTCAGATGGGAAAAGGACAAAAAAAAGAAGAAAAAAAAACAGAAGAATCCAAACGTCTTCATTGTCCAAATTCAGCTGAAGTACATGAAGTGGCACAGCATAAATTACAGACAGACACAGGCCTTCACAGACACAGGGCATCAATGCCACACAGTTCATAAAAACACAGCTTTTATTCACTAAAAGGAATCAACCATTTAAAATACACTCGCAGCAATTTATACCGGGAAGACAATAGATGGACGAAAGTTTCAGCCGAGACCTTAATAAAATGACTCTTTGTAAGCCTTTAAAAGACAGGGTGATATGGCTGCTGCAGGGTGCACCATTACTTCATGTTGATATCCTGCACAAGGTCAACAGCATCAAATTACAGTTTATTACAGTGCAATGACTGAGCACTTTTACTCTAGTTCATTTTGATCACACACTGTATTTTTTTTTATAATTTTTTTTTTTTTTTAAGAATCACAAGCTGCAGCAGCAGAAACTGGCCAATTTCTGACTGAAGAAAACGAGTCCATGCTGTGAGTGTCCTTGACCTGGTTAGTGGAACATTTCTGTTGGTGGAGAAGGAGGAATGGTCCGAGCACAAAACACCTACTGGTGCCGCTCATTCACGGTGTATTTTGATACTTTAAATGAAAAGAAAAAGGTAGATTGAACACACATCACCTTCCTATTGAGAGTTTTGTAAGGACTTCAGCATGATTTATTCGTTCCATTTTAAACAAGCTAGGTTAGATTTCACCAACGCATCTGCACTTGTATTTGAGGGGGATATTTTGGTGCTGATCCTGGAGGCTAAAAATAGCAAACAATCTGCTAGACAGTGCAGAGGGCTCAGCGCTCCACGGCACCACCGTCTTCGTTATCGCATCAATGACGTCGGCTTACCCGCCCCACTATCATCAAGCCTGGATTACGTCCATCTTCTAAATTACTTTTCGGAGACAAATCTATTCTTCAATCTCAGGCAGATGGCCATCTGGCCCGCACTGTAATCGTCCCCTTTCCCTCGTCTCCTTGCGACCATCTCCTCCCACAGATGTTGAACTGCATCAGACCTGCTGATTAACAAGGACAGCCAGTCAAAACGAAGCTGAGAGACGGCGGTCAGCCAAGCTCATCTCCAAACCGCCATTCAGGAATCCTCTCCACCTGTTTCCTGTCAAATGTGGACTACTATTACAATCTATCGGTAAATCAAATTTAGCACTGGGGATGCTGCTTGGACAATTGTGCTTAAACATGATCTCTTACACCGTAATGCTCCTTTATAAATTTATAGATGTATATATATTTTTTTAAATCTCATACATTACACAACCATGATACCTGCAGTATCAACAAAAACACCAAAAAAAGAATGAAAACAGGCCGATTAAAAGGAAACAAAAAACATTTTCATGACATGAGTTTGAACTCAAAGTGGGACCAGCTGGAGGCCATGAGATGACAGACAGGTTGGATATCCAAGTAAAGACCTCCAGTTCTGTTAAAATACAGAACAGCTGATTTGCATTTGCAGGAGATTACATACTGTACAACTCTTTAACAACAACAACAACACAACACTTTACCTGTGTCTCAGGGGCCTGGAGCAGGTTACGTAACTGTCCCTGCCATCACTCAGTGGCCACATTAATAACCACTACAGCTGGAGAGACAGAATGCCGCAAAAAGAGTCTTACGTTCGAGTTCAAATGAAAGCCAGCACAGCTGGAGAAAGAGGGATAGTGAAACAGTGATTTCTGGCAACGAGCGTACAAACAGCTTAGCTTTGACCTCTTCTCGGGTCCCGTACAGTTCTGGACAGTTCAGGCCGGGACACACTCCATGTTTAATATCCGTCATCCCAGGGAAAGACTTTCTCACGTCAACTTGGATTTCCAGGATTTGGAAAAGTAGTAAAAGTAGAGATGTAACAGCAGGTTTTGGGGAGGTTAGATTACAGACACATCCTGTGTCAAGGCACTTGCGCTGGTTAAGAGAGGAAAAGGCTGGAGGGGGGTGGGGGGGGGGGCAAGGGCCCTGGGGCGGGGGCTTTATCTGGGGGGGTAGTCTCCTCTATGGAGGGTAAGGTTTGAGTCGAGCCGGGGAGGAGAGAGAGAGAGGGAGAGGGGGAGGGGGGGGTCAGCTCGCCACCTGCAGCCCAGGCAGGATCCACTGATGTGGGGTGTAGTCAGAGCAACACTCTCCCTCCTCCCCCAGAGGGATTTTCAGGCGCTGATGAAGCGACACCTCCGCTGAAACTGAAGCAAACACAAACAGACAGGCAGACAAGTGGAGTTAATGGCTGGTGTCACTTTGAATCATGAACAGTAGGACATGATGCAATTCATGATATAGAGCTAAAAGCAGCATTTACTCAGCATACGCCCGAGTGTGTGCATGTGGGTTTGGATTTTAAATTGTTTTAGTGCAATGATTGGAAATGCTTTCAATCAGTCAGAAACTCAACAACCTTTATTGCCTTTGTAATACATGTTTTAATGTGAGGTTTAAAAAACAAAAGGCAGATATTTGAGTTCATTTTTCTGGTACACATATATTTGTAATTCCTCGGCTGTGAATTATCTGTCATGCTCCACAACAGAGAGCTAACGGGCAGAAAAATGTTCCGCGCTGAGAAAATTTGCCTTTAACAATCTTTTATGGCCCTTTATGGCTGCAAACAAAAGCAAATGTCTTTTTCAGAAGCCCAGAGTTTAATGGGCTAAAGGCTGAATAATAATAACCATGGGAAATGAAGGTTACCTTGACCTTTGACCACCAAATTCTAATCAGATCATCCTTGAGGCCAAGTGGATGTTTGTGCCGAGTTTTTTATAGAAATTCCCTCCGGCGCTCCTGAGATATCGCGTTCACGGGAATGTGACGGACGGAGGAGAAACGATAAATCTGATCTAAATGGTAAGTGCTGTAATTTGAAGTATTTTAGCACACAAAGAACTGCTTATAAAAATGTGCTAAATAAAATATGCTAAATTGATTTAATGCGTCTCATATACATTCACTGGTGATTAAAACACCGTCAGTGTATGTTTTGTGCGGATGACCCCAAACCAAAGCCCTGACGCACTCACTTTAACACTGCTGGGTTCCCCGTCTGCTTTATTAATCACTATGACAGAAAAGAATGAGCCTGGGAGAATTAAGGTTGATTAGAATTTGAACCTAAACGGAATCTTGTGTTGCTCAGGTTTTTCTTTTCAGGGAGCTCAGCCGCTCTATAATTTGAACTATAAAAAGAAACCTGAACTCCTCCTCTTGAATCAACGTAAAAGTTTTAACAGCCCCTTGCTTAGCTCTGCTGACAGGGAAACATTCAGTCAAGCCTTAAGACAAAGAGGCCTCGTGGAGTCTTTAAACAAAAGTTTATGTTTTCAGCATTACTCACCAAAACGCATTGAATGCACTTTGTTAAACCTCAAGGATGCACACCTTGAGGTTTAACAAAGCATTCCCCTCCTAATAAAACATTTACAAAGCTACATTTCGATGCATTTTAAATCCAGCATTGATTATATCCATGTCTACTAGCTTGCAGTCTTCTTCTTTACCCTTGCTGGTGCATTGCAGCATATCTTGGCACATCTGTGTGTATCGCCTCACAGATAAAAAAAAAAATGGGGACCCACTCGCACTAAAGGTCTAATACTCCAGAGGGAACCTTTAAGTTTTCTAAATCATTGCTCCCTTTTTCCAACACAAGCTACATCCAAAAATAACACCGACAATACTACACTACCACATTTACTGTGATGCAGACCTTTTACTACAGTGCTACAGAGAAAAGGTTTCTCCATTAGGTGGGATGATGCTCGGACAGATTTGTTCACTCTGTTGTTCACAAAACTGTTTCAAACATAAGAGGCTGAAAGTATTTTATTGCAGTACACAGTGGGAAGCCAACTAAGTGTAATTGGAAATTCATGAAGTACTCACAGGGAGGCAGAGCGATGAGGAGGTCAACAGCGATGGTTCTACCTCCTGGTGTTACTGCTAAAAGACGTCTGAGGGCTTTTAAAGTTTATGTTCTCGTACACACTCGCCGAATCATCATTTGTCATCCTACAAATAACATGCAGCAAAAATATTCACAAATGAACAACCCATTTTAATGATCATGTACATTTCCACTTTGCCTTCATGTGTGATGTGGTATACTTACACTGAGGAAGAGCGCGAAGATGCCATGTTGGGTTTGGACCTTGAGTTGGTCATCTGGGGATATTTGATATTGGAATATTCCCTCTCCTTCATCTTATTCCTCTGCAAAGTGACAACATGACGAGAGGCATTCAGAGGACTCAGCTCACGGGACAACGCTGAATTTCCTAGATTTAAGATTGGATCGACCTCATCACACCACAGACTGCGCCGGTAAACAGGGAATGCCAGTTAATGAGGAGGTGCAACGGTACGGAACATGTTGAAATCCTCTATCCGTCCACTGTGTTGTAGTTCCTGATCACCTAATCCAAATCACTATGTTGTTTACTTCTGAATAGACCCACATTCACGGCAATGTGTCTTTAAGTCCGGATACTCTTGATAACATGCTGATTCTAAAATCATGAGTACTCCCTTATTGCGAAGTCCGATTGCAAAACCATTTTATTTGGTTTTCGTCTGCAGGCGACGAGCGGCGGAGTCTGTGGTGTGATGAGGTTGATCCAACCTTGCAAAGTGAAGAGATGTGGTTCCTTAACAAAAGAATAACATCACAATTTTCCAGAGTTTGTGCTGAGGGAGTTACCATACGCTTGTTTACCTCAGTGCTCTAGCTGTCATAACATAACACCCAGTACTGGCCTTGGGAACTCAAACACATCTTACATGAATATTTCAAAGCCTTCTTTACTGTGTCATACAGTGCTATTTGATGCATTTCTGTCCACCGTAAGTTTGACTTCTTGTGTAGTGGGGTACCTGCTCCTCCTCCAGTCTCTTCTGAGCCGTGTCTATGTACTGCTGCACAGCCATGTAGATGAACTTGTACTGGGCTTCAGTCTGCACCATGCCCGACCTCTGCTGCCGTACCCTCTGGATGGTCTTGGGGATGTCGATGTCACAATCTAGACCTAAAACATGCACATGTGCGAACACATCCAGGAATGAGCAGAGTATACAGATTTTAATTTAAAAAGTCCAGCGCGTGGTTTTCATATTAGATCCTCCCACCTTGGCGGTTAATAACGTCAATGAGGATGTCAACAACGATAATGGTGCCCGTCCTGCCGATGCCTGCGCTGCGGGGACAACAGAGTGAAACGTCGAATCACGTGGAGTCACAATTGAAGGGAATGCACGTCAATGTCAAGGTGAAAAATAGACGTACTTACATCTGAGAGCATATTTGATTTGATCCAGACAGTTATGCAAAGTGTTACATAAGCATCAAAAGTGTTCTCACCCCATACATGACAGTGGAAGTAAAACATGAAAGTCTAAGCTGATCAATGATAGGTTTTCATTTACCAACAGCAATGAACTTGAATGTGTTGTTGTGTCCCATATAAAATGCTGTTAGATGTCCTGGAGAACTCAGTGTTATTTTCCTCACAACAACAACATTAATTTATTAGAAGCCGGCGGATCAGTGAAGAGGTTTTCTGTCAATGCGTCATCATGTTTGTAGTTCATCATGTGGGGGGGGGGGGATCAGTATGGTGAAATACACAAAAGCATAACACATGGACAAATCCATTGCAACACTCATTTGCTAACATGTTTGAGAGTGGTTGTCAGATGTCTGCTGTAAAATAAATAGCAATAAAAATACAGAAATTCCTAAAAATATCCATCCAAACCTACAGTAATGAAAATACTGACAATCCTGGCACACTTTTGTACAAAATTAGGCTTCACAGATTTATCTACTCTAATTCTTCTTCATGATAATAACACCCCCCCCCCCCCAAACCCAGATGGAATTTCCAGCATTGGTCAATTATAGATTGGTGGGGTTTTGGAAGTTCTGGGGATATATTTGAGAGATATAACATTGCTCAATCCTATTTGATCTGCTAACAACTCCAATCTTCCTACCTGAACACACCAGATTCTTTTAGAAACAAGCCCAAATTAGAGTCATTAAAAGTTCACTTTAGCCCAGTACTTTTTACTTTTTTTTGAATACCCTCCTGCATTATTTAAATGTATTTGTATCTACTTTTGGAGTTATTAATACTGCAAGGTGCTATTTGACATCTGAGGAAATGTGAAGGGAAAATTGTGTGTACAGTGTATTAATATGTTCTTTGTGTTTTGAGAATAAACATAATGTACAAAAAAGCATGACTGAAACAGATTTGTGCTATTTCAGATAGTTTCTGCAGTTTATTTAGTAAGCATCATGTTAGTTATCCTTCGTAACTAAAACAGATCAATGACAAACAAAGCATACGGAGTAATAGTACATTGGCAAAAACAGAGCTTTATCTAACAGTTACTCAAAGTAAATGCAGCCTTCATGTTGCCACTTGAGGCTGCATTTACTTTTAGTAACTGTTAGATAAAGTTCTGCTTTTACCAATGTACTTAAGTGAAATTAAGAGTGTGTTTGTACCATTGCTAACCATGTCTTTAGAATTATTTTCGATGGTGCTAGTTAGGTGAGGATTTATTGCCAATAAGAAGGGAAAACCTTAATTATAGCGCGCCCAAGTGGCCAATTGAAACAATATTTCATGAAATCCTAATTTCCACACATCTGTTTGTATCGGCCAATGAAAATTAACTGATGGCCCAACCACGGTATCTTGCACCCAAACTCTTTGTACCTGCAGTGGACGACAATGGGTCCAGTGTCTGGAATGGTACTCTGGGTGCGGTTGACCTCCTCGAGGAACCAGAGGACACCGCCGGGCTCATTGGGCACCCCGTGGTCCGGCCAGCTCAGGTACTGGTAGTGCCAGATGTACCTCAGAGGCTCCTTCTACATTCAAACGAGAAGATGAGATGAAATGATCAAAACATTTCTCATCACTGTTGCAGTATTACGTTTTGGTCATGTCACATGTATTCTGGCACGTCTTCCTCCTCCTTCCTCGCCATACTGGCTCTTCAGTGTTCATTAAAAAGCTTACTGTAAGAAATAGTGGTCAAAATTCGAAATACTAATTCCAAGCATGGTTTCCAAAGTTCACCCGAAGCTAATATGATGCTTCGGCGGTTCAATTTAGCCAATTCAAGTGGGTTTTTCCAAAGTCACAGTCAGTACAAAATTCCTTCTTCGTCTTGGCTCTGACTTGCTGAACTGTAACGGAGGGATACTCTCTGGAAGCCACATGGAGGCTTTGCTGCTGTAACTGCTATAGAAGTAACATTGTGATTACACCAGTACTAACAAGTAGCAGTGACTGCTGGAATATGCTTCTATGAGAAATGAGAATTGTCGAGTCAGTGCCTAATTTCTTACAGTGAACTCATGCTGAGGAAGTAATGCTTAAGACCAGTATAATACCCTACTTCTACTATCTTGCCATGCAGTCGATCCTCCTGTAAGCACAAGCATGAGCTGTGTGTGTGGTAAAACAATCTGACCCCAGGTCAGTGGGTCGACTCTGATTGAGTACACAGCTTTCCCTACCCGGTCCAGACGGGTCACCTCCAGCTTCCTCAGGATGTAGTCTTGTGCTGGCCGCTCGTCCACGTTCCTCACCTGCACCTTCCCAAACTCCTTAGTGCAGTGGGGGTCGGGCCAGTAACGGACACATTTGTTCTAAATCAGAGGGAAATCAGAGAGAGGAAGAAGGAGGGTGCCGGGTATTAGACAATCGAAAGAACCAGCTCATCTCAAGCAGCTTTCCAATCAGCTTAACTGTCATACTATCCTTGTCAGCCGTACACACACTCACACTCACACACTATCATCCCTACTACACTTATCCACCTCTCTCTCTGAGAATCAGCTAATGCCATCAAGTGCTGTCTTTCAAATGTTAATGCAGGAACAAAATGGTTGACAAGCATTTAGAGCAATGCAGATTTGTAAAGGTTGACACCAGGACTTGATACTGCGTCTTTAAATTGAAAGAATTGGGACTTTTTGTGTCCCTATGACAAATTAGAACCTCTTATTCTTGCGGGATTTGTCCTGTTATCTTCTGTTGCTCTGGGTAGCACTTTGTGACTAGATTAATTACACTTGACTAGTGAAGTGGATTTTTAACATTAAGTGTTGGTAGTAATAGATGTGGGGTGTTTCGCTCTTGCTCTTATTACAAAACCTTAAGCCTCCCATCACAGAGCACCCTCAAGTTTATAGATTTCCATCATTAAAACCAATCAACAGCAATCAGCTCAAAGGAGTGAGCCAACAGAGAGAACATTTAGGAGTAAATACTAGAGAGAGCAAACGAAAAGCAGCGATGGAGAGAAAAAGAAGTTACTTGCTTTGGAAATCTAACCCTTTCATACATAAATTTATAAATAGTTATTTTTTTTTAACGTTTGTAAAAAATCATGCCAATAATTTTTCATTTCAATGTATGCTATTTTTAAGGAGTTACATATCTGTCCACTGCAGAGGACGCCGCGCATTAATGATAGAAAAAGTGATTCAAGAAACTCAACACAGGTCTGAAAATAGAGGAAATGGTGTGAATACACATAAGAATATTAAATAAGAAAAAAGTTTTTTTTCCGTTTCATTGAATCACTTTTTATACCGTTGATGCGTGGCGTCCACCGCAGTGGACAGACACATTACACCCGGTGGTGAATAACATCCACTGGAGAGGACAGATGTATTTTCAGACACAGAATTGTTTTTACAAAAAAAAATATTATTTTCTGAAACTAAAATGATTTAACAGTTATTCCTGAGTTCCTTGGTGCTTCTCCTCTTCCCTCTGCCATTCTGGATTTATGATACAACATCTCCAAACGCCAAAGAGATGCAAAGATAATAATCAAAAGGAACTGCAGACAACGCTGTGGGGATCCACCAGCTGTTGTTTGGGACATGGTATTACAACTATACTGGTTCAAAAGGGCTTAATGTATAAATATCTGCTCACTGTAGTGGACACTATGCATGAAAGGGCTAATGTATGCATCTCTAGTACAACGTTAAGGTACATTTATGTTTGTTTTCTTTACTGCTGTGTGTGTCGATGTTTTTGTATGTGTTGTAAATGCTACTGGATACCTATCTGTGGAGAAGCAATCTATTTCACAGGCCCTCAGCTGAACTATACTGCGCCAATCGCTCACCCGCCCTCGCTCCATCTCCTTGGTGGTCATGACGATGACATGTGTATTCTCCTGATACACCATCTTCCAGAAGTCAACGACGGTGTTCTGTAGGCACCCTTGGGTGGCGATGAAGACTTTGCCCTCATCCACGTGGCGCCCCTCTTCATGCATACTCTGTACAGCATTGACAATTATACGCTGAATTAAGTATTTTGATACAGAGACAAGAGATTAATATCCACACAGAAAATGTAATAATGCAATGTGAACTGATGATGAAGCTGAAAATATACTGAATTTATAATAGTTTCACTCCTTGATGAACATATTCAACAATTAAAATAAAGAAAGGAAAAGGTTTTAAATTGTTGCTTATAAAACAGGATTTGTTTTACTGTAGGATATACGCATGTACAACGTTGGCACTAAACCATCCTCAATTATTTTACGTTAAGGTGAATTATCTTGTGTTTGCATCACTGCCATCTTTCTATAATCCACAGTTAAATAGGTAAATGGCCAATTACACTGCTGAGCAGACTCACTCTGATGTAGTTGGCATTGATGTAGTCTGAAACGGGAACATCTGGATCTGCTTCCCTGAGTTCAACTCGAGTTGTGTCGACTGAAAAACAAAAACACAAAGTCAAACTGTCGTTATAGGCTGTGAGCTATCAAAGCAACATCTTCACACTCTGCTGAGGCCTCGACGTTGTCTGTTGTATCTTTGTGTCATTCTTTCCACAGGAAGTTGGAGAGACAGGAAATGGCAGGTTACTGCGTGACTCACAGGGGAGGATATTCTTGTATCTGTTTTTACTCTTGTTTTCTGGCTTCTGGCCTTCTTTCCGGGGATACAACAGTTTGCACTCCTGCTGCTGAAGTACCTGGTAGAAAAAAGGAGAAAGTGAGATGATTTCCCAAGACAGAGTTCCAAACAAAAGAATAACCACTATAATGCAAATATGCAAATACTAATTCCAAGGTCATTCATTCACATCAGTCATACTTAGAGTCAAACTTCTGGATAATACTTAAAGGTTCCCTGTGGAGTTTTAGACCTCTAGCAGCACTATGGAGAGCACATTTCTGACAACGGTTGATCAACAGGTGGCTGTAATTCGCCAAGATATACAGCAATGCACAAAGACAGAAGAAGAAAAGACACCATGCGTTTTGGTTGGAGTAACACTCATCATATTTAACAAACAACTTTTGCTTGTTTTCAAGAGCAACTTATTGTATTGCTCTGTGTTTGAACAGTGTAATGGGCCTTTAATACAGTAGGGGTCACTCCTGCAAGAGCAGAAAAACAGCACGTGTCAGTGTTCAGGTTGCAGACTGAGGAGGACGCATTTCAGCAATGAGTCTCAAATGGGCTCAAAAGCGCTTCTTTTAAACTTAATATTATTAATTAATTAAGTAATTAAGTAATTAATTTGCATACGTGCTCTTGGGTAGAATATGTCAAGCAAGTACATCTACAGTTATTTAGCTGTAATAAACAAAAAACAGTAATATGCCATAAATACAAAGCTAAACAGACTGAGACAGCGTAATAGTGTGTATGTTATGCATATTATGTCACCCACACACACGCACGTACGTATTCACAGTAATTTAAATTCATTTGAAAAAAGATTATCATCTTAATAAAGATTTCAGCATAAGAGCAGGAAACCCGACAACCAGACATTGATCAGTAACAATGATCTTGTAAACAACCATGCACTGTAAAAACCTGGTAATGGAATACATAGCAAATAATAATTCATAGCCTAATATGCACTGACACAATGAAAATGAGTCACATTATTATTGACCTGCCAGTTGCATTGAAATGACAAATACAGGAACATAAGAGCATGCCACAAGATAAGCTTCGACATAATTACTCAAAAGGTTAAGACGCCATAAATATATTTGAATTCTGTTAAAAGACAAGAAGAGAAAAAGCTCACTGGTAAAAAATAAAAAACAGATGTAAGGCAACACAAATAGATGAGCCGGGTGAATAAAAAAAAAAAAAGTCATGGAACAATACAGTATAAGATGACATTTTGAATGACATTTAAATGACAAATTACTGTTATGGAGAACACTGTGTGTTACTAGATAAAGCCAGAAAACCATCAAAGTTGGATTTTAAAAGTGACATTTCAAAAATCTGCTTTATAAAAAGGGGTGTGTTGTGCAAGAAAACCTCATCCTCAAAACACTTTCCAAAAGCCAAAAATGTTCCCAGGGCAGATGGCACTCAAGAGTAATTTACATGACTCAGTTTCCCCAATTATTTCTTCTACATATGACTGGAGCCGTCGAGCTTAACCGGAGCTTAAACTGTTGAACACAGAGCCTTTAAAGTGACGAGTTACAAAATGATCAACAATATCGACTGATGCTTTTTTTCTATTATTCTGGCGATGACAGTTTTGAGGCTACATACCTCAAATTCTTCCCAGAATCCTTGTTTGGGTTTCTCAGAGTTGTCTGCTACTTTGTTGAGCTCTCGTACCCGGTTCTCAATGTTGGCTGCATTTATCCTTGTGGCGTTAAAGGGCTGTTAAGATGGGACGTGGAAATTGAATTAGTCAACAGAGCAAAACAAGATGTGAACACATTTGTGAAAATGGCCCTTTTAGGTGGTTTGAATCAATCCCCAACCACACGATCCATGAAAAAGACTGGAAGCCTTTGTTAGTTTTGTTTCTCCTCCAATACCTGTTTTAGGTGCACTACGATGCCACTTTTCTCCACCATGGGGTTCTTCTTGTAGTGATCCACCAGGTCAGCCAGGGTGTCGAACCTCTCGCCGCCACCCACGTCGTATTTACCGTCCTGCTGGAGGAAAACATCAACAGTTCAACGACAGTAAAGTCCCAGACACACCCAACAGACGTCACAGAACTAGAGGCAACAGAGAAGGCTGTTCACGTTGCCTCCGTCTTGGCCAAAAAGTGGACACGCTGCGAAGACTACAGCCAACGGCAAACTAGCACATACTTTCTGTATTTGTCATTAGAAAAAGTAAACCGGAAGACCTATGACTGTAAATATACAAGGCGTTGTTATGCTGCACACATTAAAACAAAGCAGCCGACCATTTTCACAGCAATCTCGCTGAACACTTCATTCCAGGTGGCTAATATCCCTGTATATGAATGACCAGATGAAATGAAGAGGAGACTGTGTGTGTGCCCTCTTCACTTGTCGTTAGTTTGTTTCCCTCACGTCCGTTTCTAACAGTACGCTGCTGAGGTAGTCTGAGAGGCAAGGGAGAGTTACCTCACCTGGTAGCGTATCATAACGTGGGTGACCTTTGTCTTGCGGTCCACGTTCTCGTGTTTCTCCTCATTGGTGAGAACTGAGAGGACGAAGTCGCCCGGTTTACTTTGGCTCTCCCGTACCAGGAAGCTACCGGCTTTGCCTTTGTCTGTGAGCAGCTTCTCTGCATCTCGCCCAGAGAGGTGCCCGTGGTACCACCTGCACAGCAGTGAGAGAACAGACCAACACATGAATACACAATCAATAACATGACAATCTGACTGAACATGCAAACCAACAAATTAAAGATCGATATGAAACGATTGTGGAAATTGCTCAAAATAATCCAAACATGATAAGAACTGTAAATCTGACCCCACTAAACTAAGTTTTTATATTACTATATTCTCATTATTATTGCAGAATTATTGATATCACCTAATAATAATGATGTAATCTTATTTACGCTGTGATATGAAAAGGTTTCCACATTTAACAACAATAAATATTTTTTTTAAATTACATTATGCAATAAAAAATAAAAACGACTGGCTCGCTTTTCATGAAACTGATATCAACTTGTTGTTTAAACGCTCTGGGCAATAAAAATACAACACTTTTTAGCGACCATTTTGTTCCCACATAACGACTTAAAGCTCATGGAAGACGGAACTACGACTTCCCAACTCTGGAAATGGGGCCATTGGCGGAGATCTGCGCTCTCCATGTGCTTTGTTTATTTAGAAATATAATGGAAGAGTGAGAGAGTGAGAGGCGTATGACATGCAACAAAGTTCCCTATGCTGCATTCCAACCCGGGACGTTGTGGTATTGTGGCCTGTGCTGTAACCACTCAGATACGAAGGCGCTCCCAATAAATACTTTGAGTCAGTTTGTATCCCCGTGTACCTCAATTCACCACTCTCTAAATATTAGCTTTAAACCTGCAAAAAAAAAAAAAATTATAATTGGGCCACTTGGGGCCAGCGAATAAAAGTTATGAGCACAACACTTATTAATATTAATTTAACCTAATATAATCACTTTTTAAGCTAGACTGGCAAACTTATTAACAAACAGTCAATTACTTACACATCCAGCCGTAGCGGAGCAACATTAGCATTTTGTTAGTCATGTTGCTGGCCGCCTTGTGAATGTAAGTCCAATATTAATTTTCCTTTCTGCGCTACCAACTCCAATATCTACTACCAATGTCATTTGCTAACATTGTTGTTGTAAAACTACTAATTACAGCCACTTAAAGTGATGTTTAGGACACAACAACAGAGCAAAAAACCTGCAGCAGGTAAGACCTTTTCAAAAACACAGTGTTCACCGTCTGCTTCTCCAACTCCTGTGGAGGTCGAGAAGCTCAGCCTCAAGTTGACGCTTTTTCAAGAAAGACACGTTTTTGAGACAAGGACCAAAAGTTGAGACAGAAACTTGACCAACTGAGGGGGAGGACAAGCAAAATGCTTCCTGCATTGTAAGCGTGGACTCCTACTTGAGAATGAAAGTGTCTCTCACGTCGCTGCAGCCTCATGCAGTTGCTGATGTTGAGATAAAAAAACAAAACCACCGTTGTCGTGCGTTGTCTTTATTTTCCTGTGTGGTGAGCACGAACGTGTAGGAGGCTCGACAGGAGACTTATGTAGAATGGAAAAACCACATAAACCATAACTATAGATCACAAGTTGTTCTTAGACCTAAATAGAAACTGAGATCTATCATACACACGGCAATGTGCAGATGTGTAGAAAAAGAAAATGTACATAACCTGCATCAGCATGAGATGATACCATACACAGCTGAAAAGTGAGGATTTGAAAACGATGATACAAGTATGATCATGTAGCCATCTAAAAATGCTTCCTGTAGGCATTTATACACCAGCTGCCTTAGTCTCCCATTTAAATGAGGTGTGTAGGTGTGATAAAGTGTATAGCTGCGTCCAACCTTTGTATACTCTCTGCAAGGATGTTAGCGTGTGGATAGTTGGTACGCATAAACAAAAACAGCGGCAACTTAGTTTGTTTGAAGATGCATTTAGGAAGATGCCACTATTTGTGCATCTGAGTTTCATATGTGGGAGTGCGTGTGTACAGAGTAATGCATCCTCCCTACAAACAGTTTGTGTAAACACATGTGTGTATTGGTACATCGCTAGTGGTCCATTGGCTGATTGTTCCCGTTTTTCCCTTCTGTTGGAATGTTAACTTGCTGTTAATGTAGGTTTGGGCAATAATCAAAATATAATCTGTCAGCTCACAATGGAATTGCATTAAAATAATCATGTTGTACTAATGTTTTACAAATTCTGTTGCTTAAAATTGAAAATTCTAAACAAAACATTTTTATAAACTGTTTAAAGCTGCACCAATCAATATTTGTATATCAACAATGGATCATGTGACTCTGTAATGTTAGAATTGTTGTGACAAAACCACACAAATTGATCACCCGACTCTGCAGTCTCTCGGCTTTGTGTGTTTTAACTTCAGTTCATTGTTTTAGTTTCTGCGGCCCGCAGCTTCACTGCCGCAGCAGGAAGCTGCTTTCAGCAAAAAACAAAAGCTCTGATAAATCCACTATAAGCTACTTATCAATCCCTAAACAGCAGACAAAGGAAGTAACTAGCATGTTTGTGAACATAGTGGAGCATTGGGCAGCTAAAAAAACAGATACTTTTCTGCAGTTGGTGGAGACCAAAAGAGAGCTAAAATGACATTTATATTCTCACTTGTTCCTATATTAATAATAATTAACCTTCTAAATATTTAATTGTTAAGTTGTTAAAATAAGTTTGTTTACTTTATTTTCCCAACTGCACACACATGTTCTGGCTTCAGTGGCTTCTCCCTACAGACATTTATTGAAATACGACACAGATCTTAAAACAGCCTCTTTTGGTTCAGTTTGCTTCATGACGCCAAACTTTGAAGCATAATATTAAATGTAACAATTTTCATGCCACAAAACATATTCAAGAAACTACAAGGATTAAATATTTTGTCCAGAGTTGTGTTCTCCGCAGGGTGAAAATGCCTCACAAACAGCATTTCGGCCATAACAGGATACTGTGACTGCCATGGAAGCTAGACTAATAACATTTCTCAGGTGGTTTCGCTTCTCATGGCAGGATGAGGCTTTACAGCCTCACAACCCTGAAGCTGTAAGAAATAAAAATAACTGTCTGTCATCAGGGGGAAACTTCCATGCAGTTTTAATGAGTTTAGCTAAAAGAGCAACATATCCAGCTGACCTCAGAGAAGTTTATATGTATATTTGTGTCCATCTGCCTGCATTTATCCACATAGTGCTTAGCTGTATGTAAACGTCAGCTTATTTGCATGTGTGGGTGTCGGTCGGCACCTCTCAGAGGTGGGGTCCTTGCAGTTGAGTGGATACTTGAGCTCGATGACATGGCCGTTCCTCTCGCGCAGGAGGTCCTGTTGTTCGGTGTAATACTGCACCAGCTCGGCCAGCGTGGCAAACTTCTCGCCTCCGTACAGGTCGTAGTAGTCACCCTGGTTCTGGATCTTAATGTGGGTCACCTCATCGTTGCGCCTGAGTGGGAAAAAAAACACTCAGTTAGTTACCATGCGTGTGTAAACAAAAGGTCGGCTCACCCAGAGGAAGCACTCAGCATTTTTCTCTTTGTGTCTTTTCTCTTGTTCACTTGCACTCTGCAGATATTTAAACACTTAGAACACAGACAGACAGACAGACAGACAGACAGACAGACAGACAGACAGACAGACAGACAGACAGACAGACAGACAGACAGAC
>CALSCE010009645.1:11927390-11969890 GCA_943593645.1 Bovichtus variegatus
GACAGACAGACAGACAGACAGACAGACAGACAGACAGACAGACAGACCATACACACGTTGTCGCCCCCTATACACCTTAAAAATGTCCAGCTTGTCAAGACATCTGCTCCCATTTCAACACTTTGAACCTAATTTTCTTAACACACGTGAAAGTTTCTGCAGATGTGGTGACATTATTTAATTTGTCTCGTGTTCAGGGTTATTCTCTTATACTAATTTATTGCTCTGCAATCACGATACATATAGAACAAAAGGTGACAAAAGTTTAACCATTCTGTCCGTGACATTTCTCTACAATACTGGAGCTTTTCTTACCAAGCTCAATATATTGGTATACAATAAAGTACAGTAAGTGTATATCTGTTAAATATTACAAAGTATCTGTACCAATACTGGAATGACTAAATAAGCCACAGGCTACTATAGGAAAGAAAATGCAAGTAAAAGCTACAAAGCTGCAGTGATTTAAAAAATAAAATACAAAAATACTGATCCATTTATCACACTCCACTGATAAGCCAGAAAACATTTGGTACCACTTTGCATATTCAAAGTCCTCTGAATGCTTTGAATAGGTGCACACATATCTGATAAAACACACACACACGCACACGCACGCACGCCTGGAAGCAAGTAAAGAACGAGATGCGGCTCAAGCTGGATTTCTAAATGTACTTGTTTTTCAATTTTACATCTCTAGTGACTTTGTGCGACATGTTTCCTCAGTTGAGGTAAACAAAACATCCTGTAAACATATAAAGAATGATGACACGCATACAACAGAGGGGGATAAACCAGGCAGTCAGTACAATCTGATCTGCCACGTATATTACTTACAATGGTCTCTCTCTCTGCAGACTGATTATCAGCTAATGGTCATATCAAATGGCACAAATCCTATTTCCCTCCATCACTTTTCTTGTTGTCCTCATGAATTTCGCATTCCTTCTTTCCATCCTCCCACTCAGCAATCCTTTCCTTCCTTCGTTCCGTCCCATAATCCATCTCTCTCTCTTTGTCTCCCTCCATCCCTCTCTCCCAGTATTTCCTGGTAATTGCTTTATGGCTCTATTAGTGGCTGTTGGCAGGGTGCCACAGGTCTATGGCCCTGTTAAAGGCCCCTCCTCAACTCTCGGGCCAAAGCCCCCTTTTCTCTCTCAGAGTTTAACACCATTAACGCTGAAATGAGCCAAACATGTCCCATTAGATTTTCATCCCTGCTTTGCCTCTTTCAGACATTAATAACACTTATGGATTTATTGTGATATGGCAGTCTTCTTTTACATTACATTCTTTACAGAGAGAATACAGCGAGCCACAGTCAGCACCATGTCAGCACTTAACATGATTTTCTGTCTTTTGCTCCATGTTTTTGTGAAAAAAGAGTAAGAGGTGTAACGATGATTAGATGGCGTTCTCCATCAGAACACAATGTGTTGCTCTTTTAGTGACAACTGAGCCCTCTCCTCTTTTGATATACAGCATAAATTATTAGATACCACGAGTCTATTTCCTATTATCTAATTTACCAAAAATGTACCAATGCAATATTTCTTTAAAAAAAAAAAAATACATAAATATTTTTTGAGCCTCCGTCTACAAAAATAACCAATTCAGCACGAGAAACAACCCAAATAACAGCTGCTTTATGTAGGATTCTTACACACTGTCCAAAAAGAGTCACTGACGCCACAATGGCAAATGAGCATTAATTCGTGCAATTCATAAAATGTCTACAGAACCACAAAGTTTGTTTAGTGGTCAGATTTAAGCAGCAGTTCTGTTAAAGCACGATAATCCCTTTTGTTGATTCTTCTTGTGTTTGTAGCCTCATATTCCAACTCAGACTCTCGCTTTCAGCAAATTGTTTTAGATGTTTACATGCCAATATCACACATTTAATTAAAACGAGACACGTTTTCCCTTCATTTAGACGGCAATTAATCCCATTCATGGCAAAAAAATTCAACCTTCAAAGATGGGCAGTAATGAAATTCATGTATGAGATTTACTGGCTGAGGACACGAGCAAAACAATGACAAAGTTCTCTTCGTAGGACCAAAAACCTTTGACTATGAAAAACAAACAAACACTATGAAAAGTACAAGGTTGTTCCTCCTTACTGACTGATGTTCTGTATTTTCAAAATCAGTGAAAGAAACATCCTGTATGATTATTTCAGATGAATAAAAGAGTGCAAAGGAGTGTCTGGAATAACACTGCTTTATTATTCTGAAGATGGGTTCACAATTAGTTGGATTCACCGATAACAAGCCAGATTGATCGCAGATACAGTATAAGTGCTAAAAATACAAAGTTCTAAGTACACAAATCAAACTACAAATAAGACTTATGTTCAGCAAAACAAGAAGAAGACCAAAGTATACGCGCAGTATGTTCTGAGAAGATGCACTGGAAGTCAAATCACTCTTTACTAGGTATTTAATCTGATGATATGATGCTATCCTGCTTTACTGGAAAAAACAAATGCAGTAGATACAAGATAAGTGTGTCCTCGATTTGCATTGATAGGAATGACTGAGCAGAAGCACAAACGTACATAATGTCACATAGTCTTTCTATGTGAACATAACATTGTCGTTCTGCTCCAGCTCAACAGACCACATCTGTGTGCAGGATTACGTGGTTAAAAACTTCTGCACATTCGAGCCAGAACATTGTTTAGAACAGATCAGTTTAACTAAACTAAATAATACACTGATAAGACAAAATACACACAGACAGACAGACACACACACACACAGGAAATGCACATAGAGGAAATGCACATAAATATGTATGTACAAAGCCCAAAAAACATACTGTAAATTATTGCTTGCTTTGCCCTGAAGCTATTCCAAGCACTATTTTTCACTCAATACAGCCTGAAACTACTGAGAAATTATAATAATTTTTCCACATCCAGTCCACTTATTAAATTGAAGGGTGATAAAGTTTTGGCCTCTTATTCAATTCCCCTGTTGCATCTCTACAGAATACTACGCTGCTTCAACCTAGATCCTAAAGGAGGCATGATCAAATCTGATATACAATTTCAGAAATTCTGTGTCTGTGTCTCACGAGTTTGCCCTGATAGAACTGGGGCATCATCTGGTGAAAATAAACAGGGACCTTTTTGAACCACGTACTTCTACTTCCTCAGTTTACTAGGCTCACTTCTGAAGGTTGGGCAATTTGAGCCAAGAGGCGTCTGCGAATTCAGACAACCAGGAAAACCTTTAATGATCAAAATCACCAGCATCATGGAAAATGACTTTTACAATGGACGGCAGACATCCCAGGGCTAAACTACCAAACAATAGCTACTTATTGTACCGTTGGGAAGGTTCAGTGTAAACAACAAACATTCCCAGATTAGCTCTGCTACTTAACTACTATTAGCAGATAATCATACAACAATAGTTGCATATGCAAACACTTGCGTGACACTTTGATTTTTCTCTTTAAAGCCTTCTACAAGCGGTGTTATGACAAGAGATATGTGGGGGGTGAGACACTGAGATGAATCAGCTAGCATACATAACAGAAGCTAGCAGTTAGCATTGTTAAGTCTAGCATAAAGGGATACGTTTGGTTTGCTTGTTTTGAAATGTTTACGGTACATGCAATAGGCTTACTGTGTTGGCAGCAGTCAGGAAAGTAGAAACGCTGGCATAAACATTTGCACGCTACACAGCCATGGTTGTTGCGTCTTTGTCCTCGTTGACCTGCAGATCTACGGGTAGGCGCATCTAATGCCACCATTAGCTGAGGGTAATAAACTCGGCCGTGTCACAATGTCACAATGCAACCTTCACATTCAACGTAGGAATTAAGAAACTGTTGAAACATTTTAGAAAGAAAAACGTTGTTTGAATACAGTGAACATTCTTCGATTGACATTCACAATAATGATGGTGAAATGTTTTTTTTTTACTCGACTGTGTCCCCCTATAAATAGCCTGGCTGCAGTGGAAACATATCTAAGTAAACCCAGGCTAGCATTATATAATACAGAGGCTAGAAGAAAATCTATTTGCTCTCTGTGGTAACTTGCCCTGCAAAATTCTCTCTTAAGATTGCCCTTAAAATTCCTCCTTGGGGTCTTTAAAGGGAATAAAGAGCATGAGAAATGAGAAAACTTCACCAGACAGCTCTGCTTACGAAGTTTGTACTAAATTATGGCGAAACTTTTTTCTACTTAAAACTTTCTCTTTTTCACTCTTTGAGTTTTAGGAAACTCTGAATTAATGACATTTTCAAAATCCTCAAAAAGCTCTCATTAGCTTCTCAGTCTTCAGACACTTTTCTGCAGCAGCTCTGTCTGACACCTCCTTCTTCTCTTCACCTCGTGGACCAGAGAAGGAGAGAGGTGGTGGAGATAAGAAGAGGAGAGGCAGAGAGAGGAAGATAAGACAGAGAGAGAGACAGGCAGGCAGGCAGACAGACAGACAGAGGAAGATAAGACAGAGAGAGAGAGAGAGGAAGATAAGACAGAGAGAGAGAGAGAGAGACAGAGAGGGAGACAAGAGAGAGAGAGGAAGATGAGAGAGAGAGAGACAGAGACAGAGACAAGAGAGAGAGAGACAGAGAGGGAGACAAGAGAGAGAGAGGAAGATGAGAGAGAGAGAGACAGAGACAGAGAGAGACAGAGACAAAGAGAGAGAGAGAGAGAGAGAGAGAGAGAGAGACAGACAACAGACTCCCTCAGCGTCCATTACAATCTGAACATTCACAGAGACTATCACGCTCATAATGGCCTTGGTAAGATGAAACCTGGCTAATGACTGGCTAATTAGCCTCTCCTCTGCTCTGATAAGACACTGTTTGTGTGTGTGTGTGTGTGTGTGTGTGTGTGTGTGTGTGTGTGTGTGTGTGTGTGTGTGGAATTAGGTCTTGTGTAGGTATGTGCAGATGAACGTCTGTATTTGCTTGTGCACGTAATGCCAATTTATGTTAAGGTATATATGGATATGAGTGTTGTACATTATTAGCAGAACACCAGGTGTATGTACATGCACAATATAATTAGTAATTAGGTTTGATTAAGACTATATCTGTATATGTATAAATGTTATTTTATGTCAACATAATAAGTAATAAAAAAAAGTTGTTCACAATATAGTCAATATTTTTAATATATAAACATATATAATATATAATTCCTCCTTTTTCCTCTCAGTTCAATGTGACCTACCTTCTCTAGCTGGTGGTGAGGTTCTGCACACTGTCCACTTTACCTGTGTGTGTGTATGTGTGTGTGTGTGTGTGTGTGTGTACACGTGTGGTTAAGGCTGTCAAGACCACAAACTGTGGCTACAACTCACCCAACTAACCTTTCTGTGGCGCACACACACGCCACAGGCAGTGAAGGTCACAGCCTTAACAGGTCCCTCACTCTTTAACATTATTTAAAAGCTAGCAGCTGCCTCTCTCTCCCTCTCTGTCTCTCTCTCTCTCCTCTCTCTCTTCTCTTTCTCTCTCTCTCTCCTCTCTCTCCTCTCCCTCTCCTCTCTCTCCCTCTCTGTCTCTCCCTCCTCTCTCCCTCTCTCGCTCTCTCCTCTCTCTCTCCTCTCTCTAGCCACAGCTGCAGTCACAGTGTAACAAATTCGTTTGGGCTTTCTTCCAGGCACTTGGCCGAACTGATGTATCTCTTAAAAGCTTCCGTTGCCAAGGAAGAGCCACTCTTCAAACTCTCTCTTCTTCCATCTCCGTTTGTTTCCTGCTCTCTGTAATCACCACAGCATGGAGTGCCGAGTCCTACTTACCAGACATTTCACATTCTCTGCAGCACACCAGGGTTTGCAGTTAAAGAGATGAAAATGTTTTAGGACATGAATGACAGGTTACACAACACTCGGCTGTGCTTTTCAGACTCAGCACCACCCTGCTGCCCAAATTTAGTTTTATGGCCAATTTTACCTGGCCATCGTATTACCAAATCGCACATTACAAATATATTATCCAACATGTCCCTAGAAATACTCACACAAACCAACTTCTGTTCACACACCATTTATTTCCCAGCAGATAAAACTTTACATTACTCGCTGAGCCACGGGCATGAATATGAACGACTCTAAGGCGCTGCCCACTCCTGAGCGGTGAACTTCCCACTTCATTCAGACAAGCACAGTCACTCTGCGTCCTCAAAATCAACTAAATCCACAGTCACGTAATTATTTTAAAAGGGTATTGGGGAACTTGTGAGTTTTTGGCTTATTCAGTTCCACTCACTTTAAAATCAACACTAGCAAAGTGCCTAAAAAATATAAAACGTCCCAATGATTATTTTCCAGAGAGAAACACTTGCCTGTCTAATCGCCCCTGCAGCCTCTCAAAACGACAGCACCAGAGCTTTGTTTGTTCTCTGGGCTGAACTTTGAACCGGTGAGAACAGTAAGATTAATAAATAGTGAGGCTGATGGTGGACAACAAAAACAATATGAAAAGGAAGCGAAGGAGTGTAGGTGAGGCCATACCTGACAGAGAGGGTAAAATCCCCCGGATTGCTCTTGCTGGGCCGGGCCAGGAAACTGCCGTGGACGCCCCGGGTCAACAGGAGCTGCTCTGCTTCGATTCCGGTGATGTTGGGGTGGAACCACCTGAACAGCAGACAGGGCACAAAAGAGAGGCCTGTTAAATGGTAAAATGATCCATGTGTCCATGAATGTACGTATGCAATGTGCGTCTGCATCACCCACCAGCTTCCTATTCTATGGAGACAAAACAGGCCCAATATATATCTCCAGAGTTCAAAACAGTCAGACAAAAGAGTCCACTTCAGTCAGAAAAGGCAGTTTTTCAGTCGAGCTGACTATATGGCCCTGCAGTGATTTTTCTTTAAGCACTCGGCTCTACATTTCAGAGTGCTCTTTATGTTCAGGCCTGTTGGAGTGTTTTGACATATTTTATACGCAGCGGTCACGATGAATGTCATGTTTCATGTGCATAGTCTAAATCTGGCTTTAATTCAGTGTAGATGTAAATACTAGATAAAGTGACAGCTATTACAACATAAAATACTGCAGCCAAAAGTATTTGGACAGTGACACTTTCCCTATTGGTTTGGCTTTGGATTTGCATTGAATTTGAAATTAGACTATTAAAAAAAAGGTCTAAGTGCCAACTTTCAGCTTTAATTTGAAGTTGTTCACATTCATACTGGGGCAATACTATATAAACTGTGTCCCTTTTTATACATCTCTTGGCCATTTGCAAGAACAGAAATTGTACAGTTGTAGGATTGTTAAAAGTTGCTGAAAAAACAGACTCCTGCTGAGAAACTCCAAACGAGGACCAAGGTGATCATTGCACATTTGGTTCAATAAGTGCACCCTAATGAGCTAGTGCTGAGTGTTGTGCTATTGTTTCCAGATGGAGTGTACGAAGAACAAACAACTAAGATGACTTAGCACTTTTTCTTATGGTAGTTGAATCAGGTCAGCTCAGGATCCTGGATTTTAGGAGGAGGAAAAATTGGCTGGCAGATCTAGGGATAAAAAAGGAAGCACTAGCAACTGCGGAAAGTTAGAAGATTTATTCACGGACGGTTCAAAACAATATCTGTAATCATGATACTGGCGGTGCATTAGTATATTACAGTTAAACCACACATTGTCTCTTGATGAATCAGTGAATATACATATACACATGTCCCGTCCTGGTTTGTAAGGGAAGAACACTCAGGTTTACAGCACAGCAAAGCCAAAGCTAATGATTACATGCTACTTCCTCTGTTACAAAAACACTGCAGGGAAATATTTACCCCATCCACTTCTGAGGTATGTTGAGCGATTATCTGGGTTGTGCACTCTTGATTATCCAAACCAAAAAATATAATCATGCTGGAGTGTTTAATAAGTGAACGACTATATTTATCTGGAAGAAGCAGTGAGTAGGCACAGCAGCAATGTCCCAGTGAATGGCTGTATGTCAGCTGTGTGGATTTAAAGCTCATGTTTAAGCAGGGATCATTGGGTTAAACCTCCCTAACTACTGTGCGCCATGGCTGGCTAATCCAACGCACCATTAACTATACAGGGCCCCATTTGTGTGTCAAGGAAGGAAGACTGACACACGTATGGAAATGGGGGATTATTTTAATCCTCTTTTTAGCAGTATACAGTAATTTTTGTCTATCAGTGGTGACAACAATGCCACAAATGACCTAAAAGTTAGTTTTGTATGCACTGGGATTTCAGAATTGTAATGCATCAACACATTTGAGTCTTTCAGTTATTTTATTCAGTATATCCAAGGAGTAACCAGGCAACGATTTAGGCCTACAGTAGCTAGTGGAGTATGTGATTAAACAGTTTCAGTAATTTATAAATATATTAGTTAGTAGTAGTAGTAGTAGTAGTAGTAGTATGGTTTTCTGGATTCTTAGTCAGGAGAAAGAAGTCATTTGAGAATATCCCTCTGGGCTCCTATGATCCTATTTTATAGACTAAATAATGAATTGATTAGAAAAAAGAATAGATAGATTAACTGAACCCATGCAAAACAGTAGTCCAACCATTTTACACTGCAACTTTTACAACAGAGCATTTCATATAAACCCAGACACACAATGTCACACAAGGCAAATTTACTTTTTTATTATTATTTTATTAAGATGACCTATTTTCTACTTCTATCTTCATCAGTTCTTTTTCAAGACAGGCTTTAGAGAAGAATAATATTTCAACAGACAATAAAGCAATGTTGTTGCTTCCATTACCATAAGAAATACCAATATTTAAGAAAAAAGTGGATTTTTTTCCAAGACACATGGTTGAAACATCACTGTACAATATTAATTAACCCTCAGCAGTTATAACCCAGGCATTTAGGTATATTATGCTGTAGATTAATATTTAGCCTAACCTACCTGCACAAACAGAATCTGCAATTTACAAGCATTTACCTCAAGTAAATATATTTTTAAACTGTTGTTCTAACACCGTATTTACCTATTATTTGTTCAGAATAATCAGGAAAAAATTAAATAGGAAGAGAGTCCCCAGATTATTAAAAAATACCAAAATAACCTTTAGTTGCAGCTTTACTTTTTCTTTGGAAAGAACAACACTGGTAAATGTCAATGATTTAACAAGAATAGGAAAACAGAGAGTTTTCTTTTGAGAGTGACATATAGACCAAATGAGTCATGGAAATCATGCATTTCACATCCTAAATCATAGCCTTTCACCACCACCCCCGACACATTACAAAGGCTTATTATTGATTAATATAACCCAGCGGAGAGCAGGCAGATGGTGACACAAGAGCGCCTTCATGAAGCTTATGCGGAGGAGATAATATCTGAAAGCTTCAACAGTAGGCGAGTATTTAGGAGTTTCTGTTTTTGAACACTGTATGACACAAACCCATGACAGTGAGATAAAAATAAGACTCATGTGTCAGCTCAGCAGATCTTGTGTCACTTCAGAGAGGCGAATACAAACCAGAATACTGGTCACTGCCGGCGCAAAGGTCTGAATCTCAGTTCATATTATGTGACACCGTGCTTTCTATTTACTTCTTCAATAACTCATAACCACGAAAACATCAATATAATCACTTTGTAACAAGGATATCCAAGCCTGACAATGTCGACTGTTTGGAGTTTCTGTTTGTCAGAACGACTTAACAATTCACATCAAACGAACTGCGAGTGACATTTACTAAAACTAAATTGAAAAGGATTGAATTCCCATTTTGTGAGCTAAGTGTAAATGTCAGACATGTACGTTTTTGGACCCCAAGCAACTGTCACCCTTTTGCATTCAACGGATGAAGCAAAGTGACACTGACTGCTCGTCAGTCACAGAGCTGGCTGACCTGTTTTGACTGACATGAGAGGAAACACGGGAAGAGTGAAAGAAGAGACAGACAGAATCAATAAGGATGCGAAATGTGTGATAGGGTTTGTACAGGCGGGGAGGATACGTGATATATATATTAGAATTTAGACCAACGCAGCGCACTACACTTCTCCGTTGTGGTCATTGGGAGCCTCTATTGTTGAGGTTAACCGCAGGTCTAGTCCAGTGTTCAATAAAATGCTAAAATCTGCTTAATCTAAATAGAAATACGAGTCCAGGCTGCATGAACAGAGAGTGGACCAGCTTGTGACAGACACAACAGACCAGACATCTGACCCAGACTGCACCTGACCCCCTTATCCTCACCGGGGGGGGGGGGGGGGGGGGGGGGCAAACCGATCTGCTGTGCTTTCTCTTTCCACAAGCCCAGGGAGCAGGGAGGAACTTTACAAACAATAAATACTAACCGATTACAAGGGGATTAGTGCGAAAAACATGCAAGAGCGGAGGGTGAATAGGACAAGGCCCTCCCTGTGACATTAGAAATATCTGTGGAAGTCTGCCGGTTGAGCTGAGGACGGACCGTTTGTTGGCAGGAAATGACTCAACAGAATGGAAAGAAAAAGTGTTACATGTATTATCCACAACATTCAAAGTGAACCCGAAGGAGATTTATTCTCATTGAAATGCAATTGGACTGAAAAATGCGTGAAGTGCATTCTGAGAAACGCATGACAATTGCTTAGTGTTCTTAATTTTTTCCCTTTTTTTTTTTGTTTTACAGTTGTTTATCATGTATATTGTCCATACTGTTTTTTATATTATTTACTATCGTTTATATTTATAGTCTATACTGTTTATAATTTCTGGACAATACCAATATCAATCATTTTGGAGTTTATAAAAATGTGCTAATAATGTATTTGCTGTTTTTACATCAACACAAACACATTTTTTTGATAAGGATCCCCTAAATCACTCTTTTGAGAATTGTGACAACAATAATTTTACAATTGAAAACAAACTTTTCATTGATCTTGGGTGGACGAACTGTGTGATGGCGTCACAGGTTCCGAGTCTTGTTGCTTACCAAATATTTTTACATTTTATTACAATACAACTCAAACTGGCCACATTTAGGTTACTGTGCTGAGGAGCCATTGACAAGTCATGGGTGTCAGCTGGTGGACAGATTACTCATGGTATTGTATTTAATCCTACACACATTCATACGGAAAAATAATAACAGTGGGGCAAAAATGCCTTATGTCACTAATCCATATCTAATCCCTCATCACAGTGCTGTCTCTTGTCAAATTTTCAAAGCAATGGAGACGGGCTGGAACCAGGCACAAACACTGGACCAGTGCTTCAAACACACAACAGCAGCAATAACTGTTCACCTTGTCAGGTTGACAGACAGCTGAAGGCAGGGGGGCAGCTTCCCCTGGGTGTCTTCGCTCGCAAACATCCACAACTCTTTCAGCCTTCTTAAAAACTAGAACTTACTCCTAGCCCCTTTGAAACCACACGTCCTGCAACACATACACATCAACGCACGGGAACGAACTGCTGTACACATGCACACACACACACTTCTGCGCAGCCAGGTCTCCACATGCTCTCTGATTCAGTGCATTAAATTAAGCAAACTACAGCCAAATTAAAAAGGCATTATTTATGAGAAGAGGAAGAGTTAAAAGAAGTGTGAGGGTGGCCTGAAAGCAGAAAATATGCTGAAGCTCAATGGGATCGTTTCTGCCCTACCTCACCATTGTGGTCGAAGCCTGCCACAGCCCCTTGCTTCAGTAGCCTCACAGTTTAGTAATCCAGCACTGGGCAATGTTACACAAGAGAGGGAGGGAGGGAGCGAGGGAGATATAGAGACGAAAGGAGGAGGGTAGGGTGGGGTGGGGGGTGCTTGTCTTACTTGGTAAGATAGAATGAGATAGAGACAGTGGAACGAAAGAGAAGAGGGTGGGGGGTGCTTTAAAGAGAGAAAGAGTGCAGGAGGGAGAGCGAGGGGGTGGGGCCTTTTAATCTGGGATTTGGGTGAGCAGGCCTGATCGCAGCACCCGCCAGTGCTATCAGTAGTCCCCTGCATTCCCTCATTTCCCGCTTCAGACGAATGTGACAGGCGCTGGCAGACTGGTCCAACCACCCTCTGTTCTCCTCCCTCAGCTTCACCTTCTCTCCCCATCGTACCATAAACGCTAAGCGGCTGTCCAATGGCTCCGCTCCAAAGGCAGCTCGAGAGCCTTCTCTGGCTGTACCACAGACCAGACCAGGCCAGCTACAAGGTCCCGGCTGCTATCTTGTCGGAGGCTAAACGCAACAGCTGTGTTGCCCGTGCCTGGAGATTACACCTAATCGTACGTGGTGTAGTTACACTGGATCATAGTTAGCGCTCGCCAAACTAAATCCCCCTATCCAGCCAATTCAGCAGCCTGCCATTAGGCTATTAATTTTGCAGCTTGCAGATAAATTAGAATACAAATGCAGAAAACAAAAGCATGGCAGTATTAGACTACAGTGTGATGTCTAACAACCTTTCAAATGACTGTATATTTTTTTTTTTCAATTATCTGAAAGGACAGGTACAGTCGGATTTTTTTATCCAATGTAGATAACAAAGGTTATTCATTGTTCTTTCTCACAGCTACACCTGAAGATTGACACATAACAAAACTAAGAGCCAACAGCCACACTAGTGACTCTGCGAGACTGTAATGCTCATTGTAAAGATGAACTGAAATTGTGAAAAGTTATTTACCAAAGTTACAAAAGATTCATCCAGATGGGAATATGAATGTCTGCCAAATGTCATGGCACTCCATCCAATAGTTATCATTTCACAAAAAAAAAAAAAAAAAATGAAATGTCAACTTCATGGTGCCACAAGAGGAAAAGTCAGGAGGGCACCAAAGATGTGATGAACGGCGCGAGAAAGCAAATGTCCATCACTAGACATACATGGAAGTTGCTGAATGAAGCTAGAAGTAAGCCGGTTTACATTTCGGTGAGATAAGTCCTCGCTGAAGAACATAAACCTTTTTGTTGCAGAGTTAGATTTTGGGTCCGATTCCAACAGCGTCCTTTTTGTACAAAGCAGATCAAACAAGACATTTTATTTTCAATTATAAAACTCATTGCCTAAAATGTCACTTGTGTAATCCTGGCTGCAAGGCTCTTGATAGATTTCTTGGAAGCCTTTTTGAGATTTGCAGTGAAACTGTTATTATGTGATCTGGGTGTCTGTGTTGTCACAGCGCAGGACGAAATGTATTTGCCCTTTCTCTTTGAGCGTGTGTTGCTGAGTTTAATGATTAATTTTTAGGCCATCACTCACCAAGAAATGCTTGTAGAAACAAGGCTGGTTATTGGGAACCCGGTGATAAAGAGTATTGAACTGCAAATGTTCAGCCGCATATTAACCAACTGCAGTAAATATGAAGCTTATAACCAGTGCTGTTGATGCACTTTCAATTAACTCATTAATACATCATAAAAATGTGCCATGTGTTGATTGTCCTGTTATAAAACTAAAATCTTTAAGTGTACAATTAACACCTGAGGGTGCAGAATTGCACTGGCAAACTATTCATTTTCACACTGTCAGTTATAAGGTTATTGCTATTCTCACTTTTTGGGGCTGGTTGGTTTAATATGAATTAAATATCCTGGCAGGATATTTAATTCATATTAAACTAACCGTGAACCTGCCAGGCGTGTTTAAAAGAGCATCTGATAATCTGCCACAGCATTACAATAACACAGTACAGATCCACAGAAACCAAACTCTCATGGAAACACCACTATTGGGTGATATAACGCCCTAAAGTTGTGTAACCTTGTAATTTAGCTGAAAAGATTTCTGTGTAGTACTGTAGATTTGCATCACTGTCAATTGTTAGAAGTCTTTAACAACATGCCTTTCCAATAACCCCCCCCCGCCCCCCCCCGATCATGACTGCAGGAGCAGGAGTGACTCAGGGCTTTCCAAGAATAGGATTCCCTTTGACAACCACCAGGCGCCCCATTTCCCTGTATCTGGCCTAGGGCAGTGAGAGAGAGAGCGAGAGAGTGAGAAAGAGAGTGAGAGAGTGAGAGAAAGAGAAAGAAGAGAGACAGAGACAGAGACAGAGAGAGACAGAGACAGAAAGAGAGTGAGAGAGACAGAGAGAGAGAGAGTGAGAGAAAGAGAAAGAAAGAGAGTGAGAGAGACCGAGACAGAGACAGAGACAGAGACAGAGAGAGAGAGAGAGAGAGAGAGAGAGAGAGAGAGAGCGAGAGCGAGAGAGAGAGAGAGAGACAAGACTAAGAGAAGGAGATTTCAAATAGCCTGGTTTTATCTGACGAGATGTCGACAGGAAAGGAGACAAGACACTGGATGTACTGTGGGAGAGACAGAGGCAGCTGGGAGCTGCAGGTTAGGCCTCGGGCTGGTTGAGGGGGAACAGGCCCAGTGTGCATGCAGCCACCACTCTATCCTCTTACATAATGTCTCAAGTTCAATATAGCCCTGGTTGGCTATTTAAAGCACGCCTGTCTAGGCCCGCTGACAAAAAGGTGATATACTTAGTAGCCGCAGCGCAGCATGAAAGCCTCTGCTCGGGCTAAATTGGTCACAGACAAGCCCAGGGTGTGGATTTAGGTAATGTTGCAGATATTTTTAGCCCAGCTGGTGATCCGGGGTATTTACATGAGGTGCAAAACTCGCACACCCCCCATTGCTGGATGCTTCACTTCTGTGTAGCAGCAGGCAGACAGCTTAGTAGAATTGGCTGAATGACTAACTTAGGCGATCCCTGCACATGTGCATGCAGTTTGTTTTCAACACTTGCATATATGTAACCCAGCAGAAGCTGACTAAATGATTAACAAAAACGATAGTGGTGATATGACAAATGGTGAAAAGCTTTCAGGGCAGGCAGATCTTTAATCATGCAAAAACGACTAACAGCATGGATACCCTATCCATAGTTTGTGACTCTTGGTATTTACATGGAGTAAACAATACTTGTCAAACACAAAGTAAAAGTGGCTCCGGGCATTAATGGTTAATAAATAACTACTTTGTCTTTTCACAGACACATCAAACCTTTCTTTTTTTCTTTTTCTTTAAAAACAGAGAATATGGAAATCAAACTTTTTGGAAAGCAGAATCAAGTGAATACACAGCAGAAACAAACTGAGGATACAGAGTAAATCGGTGGAAAAGTCTCCATCGTTTTTCCCTCTCTAACACAGCACTCTTTGCAATTTTCCTGACTTGTGTGCAAAATTTATCAGGGAGCAAGAGATAAAAAATAATGGAATAATCCCTTTTTCAATTTGGATTAAATAATGAATAAGCAGAAATACAGTATGTTTAACATTAAACTAATGTTTCTCACTCAGGTGTCAAATTTCATTTTTTTATAATTTTTTTGAATGCCTTATGTTTTCTATGCTCTCTTTTTTCCACTCAAAAAGCATTTAAAACACGCGTCTTCAACAAAACTGTTTGTAAGGGACGGCACATTGTAGATGTGGTTCAGCTAAGCGTTTAGTCCATTTCACATGCATCACAGGAAAATGTTAACTATCACAATCTTAGCATTGAAAGAAACATACTTTTACCACATCTCATTTTACTGTGCAAAACTAAAAGGGCATACTAGTTTGAATGTGTTTAAGACCCACATACTGGGAATATTTTCTGCAGAAATTGAAGATATTGTTTCGGCTGATTTTCTGTATCTGACAGATACCTTTATAATTGCAATTCAAACGTACACCGTTCTACCATTTAAAACACTTTACCCTTAGCTACACAAGCATCAAGTTATATAGTAGGATCACAAGCATGTGTAGCTGACAAAACTTTTATGTTTTGTCTCCTATACTCTATGTGCATTGTTTTATGTCTGAATGAAATGCAAAACATGTATCTGGAAAAAACTACCAGTTGGTTTCCGAGCACTCCTGGAAATGTTGGCAGCCCTATCTTATTCCTCCACATGGGCTGTTGTTTTCCTGTCGGCTTATCGACAAACCTGACTCACTGTTCTCAGCTGGTCAAATGAGTTTCAGTGACAGACGAGGTCTCCTCTTTAAACAAAGGGGGGCGGAGGTGAATTCCAATAGTGGAAAGTTTGTAATACTATACAGAATCAAATGGCAAAATAAAAGCGAAACAGCAAAGTGATTCTGCCTCATCACAGCGGTACACTGAACTCATCTCATTGCTTAATCATTGTGATGTACAATCACAATAAGGGGCAGTACAAATGGTGCCATAAAGACAATAATGACTAATAGTGTGATGATCTAAAAAAAAAATCCTTCCTGAAATAGGGAGTCTGAGAGATACTATCATCAACTGGAGAGCAGGTCTGTCTAATCAAGATGGCTCGTAATGTAGAATTGTTCCCCTGTGGTATTTCAGCTCAGGAAGTAGAGAACGAGCCAACGAGCAACAGTCATTCGTGTCTCACAAACCATGGAAACAGGCGAAGAAGAAAACAACTTTAAACTCTGTCTCAGTGTTTTCCCTCTATCTTTGATCTTAGCCTGCTGGTGGCTTCGGCCCCTGGGGCAACTGAAGACTTGGCCCTCTGTCAACTCACAAGTGTTTATTATAAATGTCTGAGAAATTAAAGCTACATTTCCTTTAAATGGATTTGATAAGGTGGGAAATTATGGCACGTACAGTTATTTTCATTGGGGTTTTTTTTTTTTGTCACTATTGCCATCAGTTCTCGATAACGTTTTACTCACTGGTCTTAAGACCCTTTCCCACTAGACAAAAAAACCCACTAACCTCCACCGACATCTGGCTTTTGTCTTTAGTGGGAAAGGTTACAATCGACATTCGTTCTCGGGACAAATGACTCCACAGTAGTCACAGGTTCTTATCGGCTCCAGGCCCGATCGGCAGCGATGGAAAAATGACATCCGAATGAACACGCTAATTTTCGGCCCTTTTACTGGTGCGATAATGCCGTGAATAGTTAATACATAATAAGTAAAAATCAACAGGGATTTTGACAATTATAATCATTTATTAACGTACAAAACATACAATTTCTATGCTCTCCTCAAAGCCACCAGACCGCCGTATTCATGACATCGAACGTGACACACCAGAAAAAAAACAGAATTGCATACTTGTCTACTGGCAATGGGAAAGGATTCTATCACCTATTTTAGCGAGTTTTCCCGCATTTAAAAAAACTGAATATACGCGGCAATTTGTGGAAAAAGGGTATTTTTGAGATTTTGGATAAAAGAGCAGCACTACACACACGCATTTACAGTAGTTTCAGCTTTTACATACTGCAAGTCAAATTGAATCCAGTAATCGGAACCACATACAGTAATTGGAAGTGAAAATAAAAGTGAATTTAAAGTTTAAGGGAGTTACCCAAAATGTCTATTGCTTTAGCCAACTGGATGCTGGTTCATAGTGCATAGTGGCCGACTGTACATTACTGTACATGCATGTGCACACACACGGTTTGGTTAAGCACTTCATCTGTTTATGTATTCAGGTACAAGTAAATATGGGGACCGTCAAACTGAAAGGACTCACCAAAATCCTTGCAATAGTGTGATGAATAGTTTACAAGGATTTGGATTTTACTTGATAGCTTATGCAAAGCTGAGCCACACAGAGCACCACTATAAGCAAAACTGTGTACAGTATGTCGGTACATCCTTGTGAGATGTACCAGGAAGCAGCTAAGCAATGCAATGGCATGTTTATGCAAATGCTGTGTGTTGTAAAGAAAAAGATTTTGATTTGAATTTTCCTTTAATGCACCAGCCAGGCCTGGCAGCTTTACGGTTTCCAAACTCCCTTTGATGCACCAAGGTCTAAGCCATATCCAGCAAGCTTCTATTGTGAAAAATACCCACTATTTTGCAAAATAACCTAGCCAGAATTAAGCACTCTTTGTTCTGTCAGAGGATAAATAAATGCCTTTGTGTTTTGTGAAGATTATGTTCAAATCTGCAGACTGGCCTTTTAACCTTGATAACATTATTTCTCCATTGCAACTTTAAAAGGCATACAGGACATAACAGTCACATGTCAAACACCCTGTGACACGACTCATTTGCTATCTTTTCCACCCATATAGTGGTATTTGTATCAACTATAAACTGCCTGATTGCCAACATTGCATTTTCTTGAGTCCACAACAGCCATAATGTACAAGAGACAAGCCGCTGGCTGCGGTTAACGTTTCAGGGTCACCTTGTATAGAAATATGTACCAGCACGGACTGTTGGTACACATGTGAGAACCATTAGTTACAATGAGGGCAAAAAAAGAAGTGCCAAAGTATAAATGAGTGCATTTCACAGCAACATTTCACATAACCCCAACAAAAAACATTTTGAATATTATCATTTTTACTTAAACACACGGGAGGTAATGTCAGCTTACTGACTGTGTTCTGCAAACTACCTGGAATGGGCCATCTCGGAGGAAATCTGACATTATATGAACCAATAAAGCGAAATCTAAATAAACTACTACATGCAGTACATGTATCCACTCGTGTTTACGCAGTACAGCACAGTTCTTAATTCCTTAAAAAGCTGGTCAATGTTTCGGGGAGATCTACAAATCATTACTAGTCCACAGATGAGCATCTGGTTAATAATATGTACTGAGAGGACGGAGTTATTGTTAAGAGGAAAACACACCTTACACAATAACTACCAGAGCTGTCACTAAAGCAGGCCACTGTCCTTGATTTAAAAAAATCTTATATATGTTATTACTATTCAGGGAGGGACTAAAAGTATACATATGGTGTAGGTATTAATTAGTAATTGTATATTGGTATTAAATAGTTTATAGTGTTTTATAAGTATTGTTTTTTTAAGCTCCAGTAACTCATTTCAAACGCACTTAAATTGCTTTTGTGGTTCTTGACAATGAATTAGTGGAGACCTGAAATCGATGTTGCTATAATATTACTAGATACACTTCTGCTTTTTTTTTTTATTATTTTTTTTTTTTTAACTAAAGTGCTCTTTTAAATGTGTTATAGGTTTACTATAATCCTCTCTGTGTAGGGCATGGATTCACAGGAAGCTATAAGCCAATTTCCTGCACTGTGCACGCAGAGAAACAAAGAGAGAGGGCACAGACAGAACAAGCCCATAGCAATAGATCAGAAAAGTGAATATACAAACTTTTGGGATGTATGAAAATAATGTAAGGACTTCATTTGAACTTTAAAGATCTGACTTAGCTGCAGCTCATAGACACACACACGCACCACTCACAAAAACAGCACGCGCACAAAATGCAAGTTGATGTAAAACATGAAATAAGAGCAACCTGACGCCGTTTTAATGCCACTGTTTATTCACTTTGCAGCAGCTAGCCAAATTAAAGCTAATTTAACGTTATTTATCAAAGCTTTCAACGACGCCGCTTTAAGCTGCCGCCACACTTTTAGCAAAGGCAGTTATGTAACTCCGAGCCAATTCGTAATTAACAAGGCAAACATATATTGGAGTTGGTGAAATGTAAAATACGAGGCGTCAAGTGCGTCTGTTACAGGGGTCTGACTGTGGCACGAGAAAAAAAAGTTGAGGCGCCGCAGTTTTTTCTTGCTTGGCAGCCTCAATTCAATCTCGCCCGTGAAATCTGCGGCCGCTCGCGCAGTGCAAAGGAGGCTGTTAAATATCACCGTTATGTATTTAGAAAAACTAACTGGACTTTACCTGCGAGATGTCATAGCAGTCTCTGAAAGCTGTCAAGTGTCCACAAACGTTCCCCTTTTGCCTCTGCTCAGTCGCTGTGAAGAGTGAGATCTGTTGAACCTGCGTGTCGAGCTGCACATAACTACCGACACGGTTTCCGGTTGTTGCCTTCAAAACAAAAGCCTCGTTTGTAGGCTCGTTTTAAAGAGGTGTATTTTTTGTCAGATGTGAACAATTCCTGTTCGTATTATCTTTTAATATAATTTTCTGTATATAGTCCGACTTCTCCACTTCTATTTATTCAGGTTACATTTTTAACGTACTTTTTCTGGTCTAAATACAAGTAGTGAAAAGTCACGAGGGAATACAAGTTTGCACACAGTATTGCAGACCTACGCTCATCTATTAACGTCAAACTAACTTGAACGATTTCGCAGTGTTTTGATAGCACAACATATTATTGTTGTAGCCAACTATCAAAGCTATTTAGTTTACTCCTACTACTTCTTTTGTCAAATGACAGTTTTACACTTTTATTTTGAACGACAAGCTTCGTTTCCTGTTCTGACTAACCCTAGCTGCCTTGATGCATCTACAGAGAACACTGTTAAAGTTCCCTGGCATTGTCAGATTAATATCAGAGGCTTCATAAAAACCTAAAATTAATCAAATATGCATAAATAATAACATACATAGATCGTTAACTCCTCACTTCTAATTGTCTGGGTCATTAGCGAAGCTGAAGCTGGGGCACACCCAAAACCACACACCTGTGACTGTATAGGATAACTGTTAATTAATTAACGAGCCAAAACAAAGCACAGCCATGTTGTTTAGATGCTGTCCATGCTGTAACGTGGAAGAATGGAATTTAATTAGGCTAAAGGTTAACTATCAGTACTTGCAAAAAAGTGAAAGACCTACATTTTTAGTATTAACTATGATAATGATGTTAACCCAATGACAAAGCAGCAGGACAGTGTAGGCCAATAGCTTATATAATAAAATAAAAATAAAATGAAAATAAAGAAACTGCTAGATTAAATTAGATTTTATTTCGAACATATATATATATATATATATATGTGTGTGTGTGTGTGTGTGTGTGTGTGTGTGTGTGTGTACAAAATATATAGGAAACAAAACAAGAATACCCAGCAAACATATACAGCAAACTCTCAATAAAGATATTTAAGTATTTCATGTGAATACTTACAGTATCAAGTCCAACCGCTTAAAAAAATAAAATGTAATCAACACTCCTAATGTTAATCATAATTATTCTAACTTTCCGCCTCAGTGTTCGCCATACACACATCTCAATCAACAACTTTTACACGTGTGTACTTTTAGTATAGGGTACTGGGGAAAAAGACTGGCTCTTAGTATTTAATTCACCAATTTTTTTTCCATTTACTTCTTTTATTTTCACCAATGATGCAATGGTAATTAACGTTCAAAAGAGATGATGTGTTACTCTGTATACTAAACTGTAGATCAAAAATGTGTCAGAAAAAACATGATAACAGGAAGCCAATCCGGGCACTCCAAAACACAAGGTAATGTAACAGCGAGGAAGGAAATATCAGAAAGCCTTTATTGCAGTGGCTAAATCATTAAAAGGATTCAATACGGATTGATTTGTGCAGTGTTTAGCTATTGTAAAGCTCTGCTATTGTCTTGTGAGCGATAAAGCAGGTCTATATATACATATATATACACACACCTCCTCCTGTTATACCCTCTTGATGGGACAGCCTTCCAGCTCTGGAGCTGGTGGTGGTGGGGGGGGGGAGGAGGAGAGGCAGCGCAGCATTGACGTCACCAGCCTGTGGTTATCAGTGGAGGTTAATCTACTGGGGGATGGCTGGGCTTATGCAATTGTCTGTGAGCTCACAGGCTTCACATCTATGGATTTGTTTTTCCACTGTTTGACCCAGTGTGCTGCTGCAGCCTACAGACTAACCCTGAGATGATGGAGAGGGAATTTCGTCTCTCTGTGGCATTTCTGTTGCCAGAGTCGATGTGTTTTTTTCTCTGCCAAATGCAATGTGCTCCAGGCAGGATACATGGGTTTGAACATAGGGTGTATTGTTCGGGTCTGATGAGCAGTTTAAATGATCCTGTCGCACAATGGGAGGGCTTTAGTCTCTGATCGATACATAGTGGGAATTGATGAGGAGGGTGAGAAATAGCTGAATATTGGAATAACACTGAGTGCACATTTAGTGTTTAATAGCCTACTAAATGGGATTGATACAAGACTGAGGGACTCGAAAAACAAAGTCATTACTATTTATTGGCTGGCAGAGATCCCCCTTTGTATATCTTGTGTTGGTTTCAAGGATTATGGAAAACAATTTTTGTGCTGAACCTACAGGCACATATTTTAGGAGATAAATGGGGGAAATTAGCTCACTTTGACTTCTGCATGTGTCTGAGAAAAAGGTCAATCAAGTTGTGTTTTAGTGTCTGTGTGTGTCGGGAGTGGGATTAGAAATAGTCTTGACCTTAAACGTTGTAATCATAGCCATTAAAAATGCTGCCTTGGCGATAATGGAAAAACAATCAGGGTGTTATAACTTTAACCTCAGAGCTTTAAGGTGAAGTTTTGAAGTAAGCTCTAAAGGACTGTATCAGAGAATGTTACCCTGGCAACCAGAATGTAAATTTTCTATTGTGATGCAAGTGATGGGATTTGGTCGGCATTGATTTGCATGATAGACATTGATGATACAATATGGAATTAAATTATTCTTAAGGAATGCTTTAAAGGAACATGCGAATTTGACCAATCGTGTTTACATTTTTGATGGCTATTTTAAATGTATGCTATACAGTTTTAGGTTTTGGGATGTATGTTCCTTGCAGCCATACACTTTCATGTAGTATGAAAATCAATTCCTAGATTCTTAAAACTGAAATTCTATCATTTTTGTTGTGGGGGAATGAGGTTTATGTGCACATTCATTTTGGAAAGACACTGCATCGCCACAATAATGAAACTCACTTTCACACCATACAGAAATGGATGCCTGGAAGAATAGAACAAACACATTTCTAAAACAAAATAGTGGGGTTTGCTCATTGATTAACTGATGTAAAGAATACATGATTTGTGAAACTATAGCAGTGGTAAAGTTAGATGTGGAAAAGGTGTGACGAGGTTCCTGCACTGAAACATTCACTTTTTATCACCGTGCAGAATGATGTCCTGTTGAGTCTACGAGGGACAAAAAGACTCAAGAGCACAAAGCCTAGTTTCCCACCCATGGGAATGGAAACCAGGATGTCCCCTCTACCCCGAGGTGGCTGCTTCTATAGGCTGGTGGCCTTTGACCCCTTTTTGCCTTGAGACTTGCAAATGTGCCCGTACAAAGATTGAAAAAAATCTGGAAAGGGAAACAAAGAGGACTTATACTGCGAGTGACGCAGCCGGACAGCTGGAGCCTCGTCAGAGAGAAAGAACTTTTATTACCATGTGGACATAAAAAGCTGTGAGAGAGGAACTTTATTTCACAAAAGGGGGTGAAATGTAGTTTGGGCGAGGTCTTTTATTTTAAAGGGAGTAACTGTCCAACGCTTTTAGAAAACATTCTCAGAAGATCATTCAGTGATTTTCTAGGAACAGTTTCACAGATGATGTCGTGGACTCTGGGGCCTGTGTTTGGCTCAGGAAGGTCTGATGAAATTTCATCCAGAGAGGGCCTGACTTTGTTGCATAATTCATAACTCCACTTTGACCTTTGAACAAACTGCATTCCCCAACATGTGTTAAAACGACACATCTGAAAGCGCTCTGGCTGCCTCCGAGCTTCTTGCTTCTGCAGCTTTTTCTCAAAGCCAGTAGGTTGCTCAACACGCAGATCAAAATTAGCTTTCTGTGAATCCTGTGTCCTCCGAAACACGTTTCCCTCTCAGCCTTCTTAGCTCCCCTGGGTGTCACCCAAGCAGTGATCCTCTATTTCATTATTTGGTTCCATATATGGATGTCCTATTTTGTTTAGATTTTCATTCCTGCAAAAACCCTTTAATCAAACTACTTATGCTTATTAACTTGAAAACGATCTTTCCCCAGAAGGATCCCCGACAGAGCGAAACTATTTCATCTACACCATTTCATAGTTTTAATTAACACAACACGAGATGCAGTGTCCTTCTCTGTCATTAGCAAGGAATAAATTAAACTCATTAAATCTGCAGGCTTAATGAAAATGCTCAAGACAGATTTGGGATGTACTGCATGATGTATGAAGCTGTGTGTAGCTTTTTTTTCTCTTGAAGTCCAGCCTTTCAATTAACAGTGATAGAGATTGCTGTAGGTGATTTGAATTATAAGAAGTAAATATCACTGTAGCCAGGAAGGCTGTTTATTGATGTGCGCGTGAGCACGGCGACTTCATTTGCTTTTGATTCCGAAAAACACCGCTTGTCTTAGAGGTTTCCATCAAAAAATGTGAGCAGAAACCGCTTATTAAGACAGAACACAGATTGAAGTCTGCACTTGTGATTGCTTCTATATATGCAGGTGCCTGGAAACAAACTAATGAATAGCAGACTGACGCTGTGAATTCATTAGATACTTGAGCTTTCCCACCAAATTGCACATAAATGATTGCAATTTCAACTGATCTAAACCTGGAAATATATAGAAAATACCCCGGGGTCGTCTCTCTTTCCTTCGACAAGCTCTTTCATTACATACAGAAGTTACACAAGAGTGCACCGTCACTGACTTTGACATGAATAAAATATTATTCCATTATTAGTGTTGAACGGGCCCCGGGTAAATGAAAAAGATACGAGACACTAAGTTCCACTTAACCACATCTCATGGCCTTCATCATGATTTGCTTGGTCGTCATAAGATGGTTCAATTGTCATCATGTGATCTAAGTGCGGATCTTTTGTTACTTGTGATGGCAGGTATGTGTGGAGAGGAAGGTCGTAGACCTGGTTTAAGGCAGTGACTCTCAAAGCGAGGTCTGTGGCACTGTGCCAGGAGGTCTGTGAAATAATTTGGTAATAAAAAATAGTTTTTAAGTCGTAATTTAGGTTTTTAGAATAGTCCCAATGGCATCTAAGAGTACGACATGATAGTAAAGGTGGGTTTAATGGGTGTTACGATTATGAGGTGGTCCTTGGAAAATGTTCTCCCCTGTAAAGGATCCCCCGGCCCCAAAAGGTTTGAGAGCCCCTGGTCGATGGCGTCTTAGGTCATATGACAACTGAGCGTAGTCCACGCCTTTGTCTCCTCTAGGCTTGACCACTGTAACACACTTCTCATCGGGATTCCTAGCAAGAACATCCAGAAGCTGCAACACACCCAAAACAACGCTGCTAGGATCCCGGTGAGAGCGCGGAAGTACGATCACACCCATCCTCAAATCACTGCCCTGGCTCCCGGTCCCACTCAGGATTGAATATAAAATATCACTTCTCACCCATCACTGTATTCACGGAAATGCTCCCTCCTACCTCAGAGAACTGCTGACCCTACAAACCTCCACAAGAGGCCTCCGCTCTGAAGGGGCTGGCCTGCTCCATGCCCCCAGGACCAAGCTCCAGACCATGGGAGACTGAGCCGTCTGCTCCGCTGCTCCCAGACTGTGGAATGCTCTTCCGGACCATCTGAGGACACCACAGACTGTGGATGCTTTTATAAAAAGGCCTAAAAAACTATCTTTTTAACAGAGCCTTTGTCTAGTTTTTAACCACCCATTTTTACTTGTCTGTCTTTAATGTTTTTATTCTGATAGTCCTTTTAATATTCTGCTCTATCCTTTTACTCTGTAGCTCTTTGAGTTTTGTTTACTCAAATGAAAAGTGCGCTTATAAATAAAATGTATTATTATTATTATTATGAGCCAACTCCATGTACTGACTCCATGAGAAGCGGTTTAAAGATCATGAAAAAGTTAACCTTGTGTTGAAATTATTTCGTCAAACTACTATTCCCATGATTTTCTGCAACATCAGATGTGGAAATGTGTCAATAACAGATACCGTCTCTGAGAATAAGGCTGATGATATTTGATATTTCTTCTCACTGGAAACAAATTCCATGAAATCCAGGAATGATTTGACCCGACTGACAAGTATCGCCTTCGCATCCAAAGCCTGATGCAGCTCATTGCTCTGAAGCATCTGCACATTCTTCCTCAGCGGGTTGACAGCTCTGGAAAAGCTAGTAAGTGGACATTGAGCCAAGATTTTTTTTCCAACAACAATTTCCAAATTTCAAGAATGCAATTTAATCTTCAATGTTTTTTTTTCACTTTAGTTTTTTTTTTTGAGTCACTACCACATCCATCATCCTTGTGCGATAAATACTCGAGAACCAAATGTGTATTAATGTGTATTAATCCACAGCTGAAAATAGTCCCAAAAAAATGAACTTTTTTTTCTCCTGTTTGAGTAACGTTTGCTAAAAACGAGCACCCAGCTGCTTTAGGAAATTACTGAGCCTTTAAAAAAATTTATGTTCAAAATGGATTTGTGACCAGTTTTTTTTTTTTTTTTTTTTGATTTACATCTTCAGTAGGAGCATTGAGCTCGGGGCCCGGAGCCACAGAAAGGGAAGTTAGAAAGCAATGAGAGACAAACTAACACATTGTTGCTATTGATGTTGGTTTTGAGCAAAAACGCAAACTCCAGGCGACGAGGAAATCAAGACGGCTGACACGGAGGGGCTCCATTTGGTTGACATTTTATTTCATGGTGGTAGGAACACAAGACAAAGGTCATAAAGTTAGTAATGTTCAGGTCATGCCACTCTTACTCGGTGCACTGCCTTTTGAGGAGGTCTGCGCAGTCAGAAAGTAGTTTACAGAGGCCGGACATGGAGGGTCATCCACATGTAGACATAAATAAGGAACAGAAAATAAGATTCAAAAAACAGTAAATAGAAGATTTTTTGTAAAAAGCCAGAGGGGACATTTGCAGAAGCCCCCTGGGAATTTTTTTTTTTTTGTGTATGAGCATTATTACTAATATAATTATCATCATTATTATGTATTACTCCTTTACATTATGGGGATGAGGCTAATACACTGGCTAAAATAAGGAAACAGTTATATGGATGACGTCTTTGTCACCTGCTCAGAGTCGAGGTGACCGGTTTTTAAGGCAAATAGTTTCCACCCAAACCATAGACTGCAATTGTCTTTATCGTTCTCGAGTCCATCCAAATACACAGGGATCGCTCCTTTATTAATGTTGCCTCCCGAATGGATCAAATTCAAAGAACAGTGTGGTAAAATAAGACCGGTCCAAGGTTAATAGAGTGAGTGCTGGAATTTAAAAGGCGTCTCGACACCAGAAGAGGGTTTCCTGGTCTGGTGTGGACACTCAACAACACAGTTATAGCTTCAGGGCTATCCCTCCCCCGTGTACATAAGTATATCATCGCGTGGGCGGAAAGACAAGTCAGACATGGTTCCAGTGTATATTACTAAAAACATAAAACCTCCACAGATAACACATTTGCTAAATTCACACTTAAAAATTGCAGGGCTGTACAAAAACAAGTCCTTTGATGATTTAAGAAGAAAAACATAATTAAGAACTTAGGCAAGAAAAGAAAAAAAAAAATGAAAAGAAAAAATAGCACAAGACCATTTGATACTCAACCACGCACAGGCATGATTTTGTCTCAGAGTATTGCCAAAGTTCTCATATCAAAACAAGTGTCCTTAAGTCAGTCTTCGCAGCGTATTGTGGTTGAGCGAAGACGACTCCACCGCGTTGCATCAGTTCACTGAATGTTACAGAATTCGCACTAGTAATACAAACCCATGCGTCACTATGTTAATTTGCAAGTACTGTAGGATTATGCATCTTTTCCCATTTTTGCGGATGTTATGGCTTCAAAAGGTCACAACAACATCACAGTCTCTCTTTCTTTCAACAGCTGAAAGAAAAAGACTCCTCCAGGAATGCATCTAGATCAAATGCGAAAAGAAATGAAGTCTCAGGCAGAGTTTTTGAAGCTTTTTTTTTTTTGTTTTGTTTTTGTTTGTGCTGACGACTGTTTGACGGGACATTCCCAAGAGTGTTAGCTCTCCCCATGACAAGATCTCTGCTCGCCTCCTTTCCGTCTGTCCTTCTCTTCAGTCTTTGATTTCAGCACCTCCTTAAGGTCAGATATGGTAACAACTCTTCCCCTAATGCACCATTCAAGGTCCTGCAAAACTAACTGCTCCCAAGGAAAAAAATTAAAATAAAAAGACCAAAAATAGATACAGGGATTGAACAAATATGAAACATTATTCCGAGCTCAGTGGAAATAAGAGGAAAAAAAAAAGGGAACCTTTTTATAGTCATTGCAAACAAACAAACCCCCAAACAGTGATATTTTCCAAATTATAAAGTTTTTTTTTCTTCTTTTTTTTTTTTTTTTAAACCAAACGTAAATAAAAGAAAACAAAAAACCAGATTCAAACCCACACTGCAGAAGTGCATGCATTTATAGTGGTCATCATTAGTTCATCTGCGGATTGTAGAACAGAACGCACAATAGTACATGAGAAGCACAATTCTCCCAAGAGAACCCATCTTACATATTCACAGTCTCAGGTATTATTTATATACTCTATATTTATAACATTTATTCATGTCTTGATTTATGACTAATGATATGCGAGTCATTGTGGAACGCAGCGCTCTCTCCGTCATGTCGGCTTGCAGTGTTAGTGAGTCATATTTCAAAACTAAAGGCTCTGATGGGATTCAGATTGAGTGGAGAGTTTTTTCCTTTCATTTTTTTTTTTTTTGGCGCTATGAGATGGGGGTTGATGGAGTGGTTTCGACTGTGTACTTTCTCACTGTAGCAGCTTGACTGATATCTGAAAAGTCCCATTAGGAAAATACAGTGGGCTACCGGGGCTGATTACAGAGTTTCTTGTCTAGAGTTGCCAGCTGGCTGCAGCATCAAAGAGCCACAGCGTACACTGCGTCCAGCTCTCACGGGGGAATGTATGTCTATCATGGATGTACAGTATAGGCCATGCTTGGGGAATGTGGACGATAGATATGGCACCAAGACAAGGCAGTAACCAGAGATCATCGGCGAGCAAGGTCCACCAGTGTTCAAGTAATGAGCGAGGAAAAGGAGCAGGCTTTTTTCTTTTTTTTTTTTTTTTTTAAGTTGGCGTTTGTTTTAAAACAACAAAACTGGCAAGAATAAAAGATCTCCTTTTCACAGAGACACCTGCTTTTAAGAAAAAAAAAAAAAAAAAAAAAAAAAAAAAAAAAAATGACGGGGCCAGGGCAGTAAAGAAAAACAAAGTATGTTCTGTTTATGGAGGTGCAGATAAAAAAAAAAAAAAAGAAAAAATATATAAAACAAAAATTAAAACAACATATTTATTTTCTTTCCATATAAAAAGCGATGAAAAGTATACAAAAATAGAAAATAATTACAGCAGGAGACATGGGCGCTATGGAGGGAGCGAGTGGGAGGGTTTCTTTTTTTCTCCGTTTTTTCTCATTATTTTGTCTCTGCTGGGTTATTTGGCGGCGGAACAGTGTAATATTTTGGGGCTGTTTAAGGCGTCTTCCACCAGGTGGAGCTCCACGCCGTCCACCACCACGTCCTTGATGCAGCCGACAAAGCCGGTGCTGTAGGCCTTGGGCAACCGACGGGCCACCGCCAGCTCCTCCAGACCACCTGAGGGGAGACGGGGGCAGAGTTAATACAGGAGGAATCAGCTACTGTACAAAAGGAAACAACGGAGACGCATATCAAAGAATAATTACTCCAAAGTATCATTCTGCAACTATTTTAGCTCTAAGAGTTTGGGCATTTGCTTCCATAACGCGTCTTCTTTCAGACTAGTGGAAAGAGGACATGCTAAATACACATTTAGGTGTTTATTTTACTAACGTTGTGTAATTGCGCCTGTAGATTTCTCCAAAAGCTAGCATTACGTAATGCCTCATTTGCATATTTAAACATTGAATTTCAGAAAACTTGTAATAGAAAAAATGATTGTCTTAATATAAGTAATCAAGTGAAGAAGTGTGATGGTGGTCTATGAGTGAATCCTTTTTTACCCTAGTCTCCTGTAGTGTCTCCCCTTAAAGGGCTACTGCAGTTATTTAGCATAACTCTAGTCTCAAAACCTTCATTTCCCATAATACATCCGTAGGCCCTCCAGGACACATCTTACAAACTCCATGCTGCATGATATAATCATCAGGGTGAAGACATTACAGTTACACAATTATATTTTCACAGAGTGCCTCTTTAAAGATCCAACACCAGGATAAAAGGTTGGGATTTAAGAACAAAACTAGACCTTGTAAATGCCATCAAAATAAATATATTTTGGTAGAAAAATGTATTTCTGGTACTAAAGTAGTTACTTGTCTTTGTATTTCTTTTTTTTTTTTTTTTTTTTTTAGCGCGATGGCACCAGCGGATGTACATGACAGGCTGACACTTTATTTGTCAAACCACCATGATCAAAGGCAGAAAGGCAGAAAGGCAGAAAGCCTGCACGCCAGCCAGAGTAAGTTAAGATAGACGAGAGTGAAGGTTCTTTTAATTTGACACGGTGCATGAAGTGCTCAAAGTGTGCTACAAATGAAAGGTGATGACACGGTGTGAAATTATATACACCTAACGTCCTCATTATTTCTAATTTGTTTCCATCTTTAGTGCAAAGCGCTCATTGCTGTGCTGTGAACTCTCCAGGTATAAGCTGCCCATCAAGTAGTGCATTCAGGACGGTTTACTGCTTTTTCTTAAAGTGTGAGTTCCTTTGGGTGCTGCACTTTTCTTTGGTAACCACCCACTTCTTCCTCTATTTATTCCAAACAAACCAAGGACATGAAATAAACCATTTTCTGTGCGTCTGATCGTTTTTTTTTCCCAGGAAAAAGACAGGTTGCAAGTGAAATAACAAATGGAAAAGGGCCAAATTACTCCACTTGAAACTACTTTCTATCAAAAAAGTAGTCCCTTTAAAACACTGTTGGCAGCATGTTATGGGACACTGTTTCTGAAGAGATGCTGATGTTCAATTTTATTTAAATAAAATATTTCAGTGCTGTGAAATACCAAACACCATTCAGTTCCATGGCCAACTGCATGGCTGGATACTTTACCACAAGAGATTAGAGCTGCAACAATAAATGTTTGGCAACCCCAGGATTACTTGATTACTATTTGGACAATCGATTAATCGTTAAAGTCATTCTTTAATGCGAAAATGGCAGAAAAGGCTTTTTTTCAGCCTCTCAAATACGGAGATTTCCTGCTTTTCTCTGTTTTATATCATATTAAACTGAATATCTTTGGGTTTTGGACTGACAAAAAAGGACATTTAAAGACATCACTTTGGAGAAACTGGGCTGGACATTTATTACTACTTCCTGACCAAACGATTAATCTAGAAACTAATCGAAAGTTAGTTCCGTTATTTGAAGCCCTACATAAAATAAGTGGAGAAAACTTTTATTATTTGTCAAAATGAGCCTTTGATGCACTTGTGAACTGGATGTAAATTGACTCACTAAAGTGTTTTATCTATCAGTCATAGAAAGTTTAAAAATGGAAATCTCTTAATATGAAAATATCATGGATTTGTACTTCAAAGCAAATGTTTCAGCCCCTTGTACTTTCCATTTCGCTTCAACTTTACTGCACTTTTCCTTCTTTTTCAAATCATCCAAAGCTCCTTTTTTCTTTTCTTTTTTTTAAATTTTTTTAAACAAAGTCTCATAACGTCCTTTTGTGGAGACTTGATGACCTAATTGCAGAGTGTGTGGCTGCCTACTTTCTCCTTTTGACGATGTTTTGAGCTTCTCTTTTGAGCCAGCACAGCCAAAGTAGTCATTAGTGTCTTTCTCAATAAATCAGCGTGAAACGTCTTTATTCAGAATTTCATGAGATCCGTTCTTACTGGGAGAGCGACTGACCTTAGCTTTTACTTGTTTTACCTGGCTGCCATCCCTGCTCTCTGTCTCCCTCTCCGTTATCTACACTGTCAGCATCCTCCTGCATCCTCCTTCCCTCTTCGCTTCATGTTAGTCCAACTCCATTTCACCCATCTCTCCTTCTTATCCCTGTTTTCTCTTTTTTAATCTGTCAAACTGAGAGTTCACACCCCCGTCGAGCTCTTTACATCCCCTGTCCCGGCCCCCTTTAATCGGATTGCGCGCCTCAGAATCGGGGATCGACAGGGCTAATTTCATGCAAGTTACAGATGAATTAATGATGAACAGTCAAAAGGGGATTTAAAAAGGAGAAGGGCTCACAACGGGAGGGCTGTGTGAGGATTATGTATTCTCAATGCAGGGCTCAGCACCTGTTCCACTGCTCTGCCTCCCTGTGTGTGTTTGTATACGTGTACCCGAGCACACCTCTACATGCGCCGTGTCTCCTTAAAGTCACTCAGGCTGCTTCTCCACTCAAAGAAAAAGTCGGACTTTATTTCAATGTTACTTTCTTCCGAATGTTCAGTCCCGCCGCGCCGTGTGTGTTCTTTCAAAGCACCATTTCTCTGAGCCAAGTTCGGACCAAATTGAAGAGGTAGATAACAAGGCCGGCTTTGGTCATTTTCAATTCAGGAGAGCAGACAACTTTTCAGTCAGATAGCCTTTCATTTCTCAACTCAATACCTGAATAGGCTTGGAATTTCTTTTTTGGCCAAACCGCAATCGTTTTTCCCTGTCAGAGACTCTGCTTATCCTCTGCAATGCCAATGAGTTCATTGCTCATTTTTTGGCAGCCTTCTACCAGTGGCCAGGATGAAAGAGCACTACCGAATTACAAGTGTTCCCTTGACTTGATGTATGGCATTTCTTTTTTTTTTTTTTTCTTTACATGTGTGGGTACCTACCCAGCCACAGCGCTCCGTCTGTGTCCAGCTGTGTTGCTGCCAGAGGCGACGACCCTGTTACCGCTGCCTCATTGCCGACCTGTAGAGAGCCGTCTCTAAGTGCTCTGAGGAGGAAAAGAAGAAGAGAGAGATGCAGTTAGAAGTCGCCTCTGATGCATGCATGTCATAGTGAATAGCTGTAAATTGTATTTAATCTCAAGCATCAAGACTCCATTGCTCCGCTGCCAGCACGCTAAGCACTCCCATAACTGCCTTTGCCAAGCAGCGTTCTAAATGTGCCTGTCCACCAGCAAACAGATGCCGTGAGAGCACCATTCATTTTAGGTGGCTCGGCGCCACGCATTAGCACACACTTAAGAATTGTGACGACGGGGCTAATTTGAACCCATTAAAGTGGGTTTCCAACAGAGCGAGAGTGTCATTAAAGGCAAGCTGCAAACACAGATATCTATGTAAGTACGCGAGCTGCGCGCCACATGCTGCGATCTACACCATCATCAACATCCAAATTATGTCATCTCCCATCATCTCATGTGGTCTCCCTGTAAAGCCTGGGACGTTTGAAAACGGATGCAGTGGCTTTTTTTCGAGGATCGATTAGTCTTGCCTTACATGGTGAAGCCAATCTAATTATCCCCCGTACTTCCATTCAGAGCCACACCGAAAGCAAATGTTCGGCAGCGATAAAACAGAGATCCCGTGGAAGGTGTTAAGTGGGTCGTTTCAAAGTTCAAGCAGTTAATTTGTTTCTAATGAAGGAATCCATTAATGTGACATCACTGTGCGGAAAAAATTATTTGTTTTTTTTCTACATCTGGAATGAGTATCCATGTACTGAACTAAAACCTGTGGTATTGTTTCTAATTTATGAGTTATTTATTTGTGTATACACTGTAGACAAATGCTATAGGTGCATGTAAGTATGTATATGTATAAAATGTCTACAAAACTGAATTAACATCGACCAATGGTAATTTGATGAATTGTCATTTCGATGGGAATATACACTAATAAAGCATGGTGTTAAATGATGGTAAGAGCATAAGTTTGAGGAAAGAAGAGGAAATTTAGTTTTTAAAACCTTCATTATTTCAGCTGATTCTGTGCTGGCATATTGCATATATTAAGTCTTTAAAAATAGGATCAAAGAATGTCATGAGCATACTGTATGTATACAGTGTATGCCCTACTATGACTACTGTTGTGAATGTTATTCATTTATTTCCTGGATACATTTCTGATAATGTGCCAAAATGTGTTGGGATGTTGCTGCATGTTCTTCCATTTGAACATTCATTAATGTGTCTAAGCAATTTGATGCTTAATGCGTCATACTCATGCATGACCGGGCATGAAAATAACCCTAATATGAAACTAATCAGAGGCATCTCAGTGCAGGGGATCACTGTGTAGCATAGATATCATGCACGACATCACACGGTTTGCAGCAACACAAATACAATATGGATTAGGCTTAATCCTGCTCTTACTGATCCCCGGCTACCTGCCATCTCCCGTCTCACCTGCTGGCCTTGATGCGTATCCAGCGGTTGGTGTTGACGCGCACCGAGGAGCGCAGCACCACAGGCTTGGAGCCCAAGTCGTACGTCATCTGGACGTGTCCGTCCACGATGGCCAGGGCGATGTAGTCAGAGCGCTCTACGCCCTTCCCGCTCCACAGCACCAGGCCCTGGGTCGACTCCGTCCGGATGCTCAGCTCAAATTTGTTCACCAGCAGAGCCTTCTCGCTAGGAGAACAGAAAATACATCATTTAGCTTTTTTGGGTCCAATTCATCAAAAAGAGGCCTAATCTTTGGTGTGGCTGACACAGCTCGGTTGGTGCTCGTGTCACGTGTAGTTGCATATGTGAAGCAAGAAATCACTGATGTTATCTTGAGGGTACATTACCCATCATTCAATGGCATATGGTTCTGTGAGCTTTGCAGCTCTTGCTCTGCAGCCTACCAGAGCTGCCGTGATTTTTAAGGATGCAGACTGAGTTTAGGGGTAGCAGGGGGCTGTTTTGCTATCAGCTTTCCTACTGAGCCTGTACTGCATTGCTGCTCAGTGCTTCCTGTGTTGCTCTGTGTGTATGCGTGTGAATGTTTCTGTGCCGTTAAGGCAGCTGTTTGATCTCCAGTCCCTCGACTGCTACGAGCTGCGGGGGTGATTTGGATGCAGAGACTCGGCGACTTCCACATATCCGTAAGAGGCACTGTACGTCACTGTCACCGGCGTGTGAGGAAAATACACATGCCGATGTGCCTCTACGGTATGTGCGCGCACACCCTCACACAACCACTCCTGCATACAAACACACCGACAAAGTCCCTCTGCTCTCGGTGAGTCCTGCAGAGATGTATAGTCGACATCCAGAGAATCACACCTTCAAATTGTGTGTCTGTGTGCAATTGTGTGTGCATGTCTTCAATCAGCATGTGTGCAATTGTCTGCACATCTGCCAAATGGATCTACTTCCACCTTCTTCAAAGGGTATTCAAACACAAAGACAAAGACAAGGTGAGGACACGTACGACAAAGAACCAATGACACGTGGATTTGAAAAGAAACTAGAGCGGCACAGAGCTGGAGACAAAGATCAGACAAGACAGACGACAAGACAAAGGAGCAAGCATAGCAAACAAAGAGGCTCATGGGAGTACAAACAGGACAGGAAATGGGAGGGGGTAAAGAGAAACTGAGTATGGCAACTTCTTCTTACACTGTTGGAGTATTTCCTCATTTTCTTTTCATTAAGGAGCAAGAATAAGAAAGAGTGTTGGGGATGATATGTAACTTTGGAGTTTATTAACTGCTGGCCTAAGGTAAAGCGACTTAGACAGCTGCAGTAATGCTGGCTCACCTCAGCAGCAACGGGGAACGAATCAAGGAACACATTTCTGCTTCAAAAGCATGCTTAGGTTGGAAACTTTGACCCCCTTGATTAACTAAAACCGCTGAGGTAAACAGGAACAAAAATAAAGTATGATTCAAGAGAATCTGGTTTTTTTTCTCCTCCAGAGAGAGAAAAAAAACAACACAAATACAGCTCGGTGAACCCTCTCCTGGCAAACCCTCAAAGAGCTTACAGGGCCCAATAAATCTCCATCGGAGCGGCGTGTCAGTGATAAGGTCAAGGTTATTAAAAGTGCTGAATATATCATGAATAAAAAACAGCGTTCTCAATCTCATACACACCACTGACTTCACAGATAGCTGGTGGGTTGCTGGTTCTTTTTGTAAATAGAGGGATTTTTTTAAAAATTTTTTATCTACCTCTCATATGTATTGAAATTGTCAGAAAGGCTTTCCAGAGTGCTGGCCTGCATTTCAACTCTAGGTGGCAGTAGTGGTTAGAATAATAAAAAGCCATCAGGGAGGACAGCTACTGCAAAGAGGCTGGCTGGTTTTGTGCCCCTTATCAGAGCTCTGAACTTCAGAATTAATTGAGGCTCTTTGTGATTCGTATTGGTAACTCTATCTCAATAATGGGAACAATGCCGTCTCTGCGGAGGAGGGTTTAGCCCGGTAAGAGGTCGGGGAGGGGTTGTCTGGAGAGGAGGGGAGGATGAGGAGGCGAGAGGCGAGTGGACAAGTCTAAAAGCTTTTTGAGAGACTCACCTCTGGTCAGATGGGTTCTCCAGAGACTCGGGACTTAAGGGAGCAGGGGAGAAAGTCAACGGCATGCAGAGTAAGCGCAAGAGGCCAGAAGGAAAGAAGGAAGGAAGGAAGGAAGGAAGGAAGGAAGGAAGGAAGGAAGGAAGGATGTTGTGAGCCCACTGGGCGACTCACATGGGTCTAGTTTAGACCTGGAGCTGCAAAAAAAGCATAACTTATTCGCTCTACTACAGTATCGACCAAGTCAACAGTCGATAACCACTGTTGTGTGATCATTTGAAGTGTGTAGCTTAGCCCTGATCACAACACACCCATAAAAGGAGGTTCTCAAGGGAACTGGTCGGATCAAGATGGAGAACTAATGCACTGAAAGGCCCTGGGATGAAGCATTTTTCTTTAAAGGGGACATATGCTCATTTTCAGGATTACACTTGTATACGAGAACATATGTATACATGCTTTAATGTTCAAAAAAACACTTTATTTCTCTCATACTGTCTGTTTGAATGTAACTGTATTCACCCTCTGTCTGAAATGCTCCTTTTTAGCGCCTGTCTCTTTAAGCCCCCCCTCTGAAAAAAAAAGCCCAGTCAGCTCTGACTGGCTTGCGAGAAAAATTGCAATGGTAGTTCTCAAGCCGTTGGTGGAGATATTTGTGAAATTTTTTGTCTTATTTCATGGTTTGTGGGTTGCTAGGCACTCCAGATACCCATCCGATGTGCACAAGCAGTGAAAAAGGGAGTTTTCCGTCATATGTCCCCTTTAAGCGCGAGCACCAGGATTAAGTACACTCACGGTCAGTGTCCACACAGGTACAGAGGCTACTTTAAGTCAGCGTCCAATTATTGAGGAACTCCTTTATATTTATGGCGCAGCACGCCACAGTGCAGCGGCAATTACCTTCTGTCTCGAGATGAAAGCCGCGGATGAGAAAAATTGGGCAATTGTCAAAAAATGGGGTCAAGCACCATATCAGTAGAGAGTCATGGCCAGGTATGATTTGTCAAGAAAAATAATGGCGCTTGAGCAAATCGACCTGAGCTTTCAGATATGGGCAGAGAGGTGAAGGAGGAGCGTTCAAAGGGTGCTGTAAATAGTAACCGCTGCATTAACCCGAGGTGAGCGTTTGACATTTTGCTCTTAATGGCCCCTCGAGAAATGTTTTCATTTCCTTTACAAAATCAAATCATGCTGAATTGATCGCCACGCATTCAGAGCGCTAGCGCCAGGGCTGTGGTTTGCTTAGGTTCGCCCTCATTGTGGCTCTTAGTAAATGTGACATCCATTAAACTTTTGACAGTCTGGCTCCAAGGACCACTGTCCCCTCCTGCTAAGTGAGATTGATGCCCATGGCTACACAGTGCAGAAAGATCTCAACTGGAGGTCTAATCTACAAGGGAGACAAATCTGTGATTAACTTGTCACTGCCTCGCTGTACGGCCTGACTCTGTAATTATTCACAATTGCAGTTAGAGATCTGGCAAAAAGCGAGTTGACAGAAGCATTGGCATGGATTGGAACTCTGAGTTGAATCCAGTCGGCTTAATTTGAGCCGAATTCTGCCTGGTCGCTTTGTGGGATTTTTTTAAAAAGGAGATTACTTACCGAGCTAATGAGCTGCAAGAAAAACCCTTAATAACGAAGTCATGACCGAGGGCTTTCCCAAGCAGAAAATACAGGCACCGGAAACTAGGTTAAGGGGTATTAAGTATATCCTGCACCTGCAGTTTTGAAGGGGTCTCGTTCATTTCCCACATAACAGATTCAGCATAAAGGCAATTCATTTTGTTTAGGAACGAGTTACAACCATGCATACAATATTGCACATTCTTAGTACAGCAATTCATTTTCTCTGGAGGGGTTGAGCACAATGCTTATCATGCACACATTCATGCTTCCTTTTGCACGGGGGAAAAGAAGACGCTAATGACGCTGCAAAATGTATTTAAAATAATGGAATCTGTCAAATTAAATCATGGATATGGAGCTTGAATGTGAAATCTGACTTAAACGGTAAAGATGATTTCTGTGTGGGAAATTATGACTGGAAACGGAATGTACTTTAATCTCTTCAATTGGGTTAACGATCAAAAAAATGGCTTTTTTTTTTTTGAGGGGGGGGGGGGGGGGTTGCTGTTAGTTGGGCTTGATTTGATTTGAAGCTGAGCAAATACCCAGTCATAAAGTCTACTTACTCTGGGATCTCATTGGTCAGTTGGCTTGAGTGAAAAGGGAAGACAGTGAAGGACATTTATATGAGACAACACGTGTGTGGACAAGGACAAGTGAGGTCAGACTGAAGGACAGGACAAAGGTCACACAACCGGAACGCTGATATTGAGGACAAACAGCAAAGACACACATAAGGACACACACATATCCGACAGAGTTCTCCAGCCAGGTGTTTGCGAGTGGGCGTGAGTTGTGCGTCTCCATGGGGGAGTGATGTTCTGCAGGCTGTGGCCCGGTTTTCCCACCTGAGTGTTTGTGTGAAGAGCTGCGAGACATAGATACAGAGCCGTATGCTTGATGTCTTTTCAGGTTCGTCACATAAACATTTTTGTTTATGCAAACCCGGAGGCGCACTCCTGCCAACCTTTTTTTTTTTCCTTTCTTTCTTTTACACCTGCTCCAAAAAAAATAACAAAAAACAGTTTTACAGTCACGTCGTCAGCTCTTTCCCTTTACAAGGTGTGGAGAACTTGTACACGCATTTGAAATAGAATAAAAAGTTTAATCATGCGTGTGTGCTTGTTGTCCAGGAGACAGCGGGAGACCACAGGGCGCAGTGAGCGCGCTCAGGGCATCACTGTGATTGTTAACCGTCTCGCTAATTAGTGAAATCCTGTCAAAAGCGCAGCAAGACTGCCATGGACGGGGGGGGGGGGGGGGTGAGCCATTAGCCAAGCGCCTGGTTCACCCTGAAGCCTTTTTTTTTTTTACATTTTTTTTTATCGCAGATGATATCAGCAAGGCTGTCGTCGCGGCTTACCAAGGGAGGAGATGGATAGACAGAGGGGTTATTCGGCTAATAGCTATTAGAATGGAGATGTTGGATGAAGCTGGATAGATGAGGATGTTCCCCTTGCCCTCTTCCTTACCTCTTCGTAACAGCGTTGTGGTACTCGATGAACGTCCGCCCGTCAAAGGCAATGGCCTCGGTCTCTCCGGCAGACTTCTCGTAGATGGCTGTGAAGGGGGAGGAGAATTGTTCAGAGGATGAGCTCACATATATCAATAACGCCGAGGGTTCAGTTATCAGAGCCGAAGACAATGGAGCGTGAGGAAATGAGAAGGGGGTGGGTGTGCTGCTGCGTTTTTTTTAGCTTTAATTAACGTGAAAGGGACAACCGGCCACACGCACAAGGTTAATGGGGAAGGCAGTGAGTGAGTATGTAAGACAGATCGGGCCAGAGTGAGTAAATGTGTGACATGATGATGAAAGGGATGCGCAACTCTTGAAAAGAGCGTTTCATGAATATTCAAATCGACACATTTCATCATTTTCCATTGGTTTAATACCAATCCATAATAACCCTTGAATAAAAGAGTCATCACATGTCTAATGTGGACATAATAAGTACCGCCTAGACCGAACACAATGGAAACAGAGAGTTCAACTTCCACTGAGGCGAGGCAAGAGCGAGCTACGTTACACAAAGTAGCGCCGATTTCAGTCCCGCTCATACTGCGCTTTACAAGCAGCCAAAATACTGCTTTTAAGAGGGAAATCATGTGGGATGAGGAAATAGAACAATTTGTACTGTTACATCACTGCCATGAGAAGGTGATCTCAAGCCAGCAAGTATTGCTAGTCATTGGCTTCCACGTAGACCAAATCACGGCGGATCCTACAAATAGGATGCGTTTAACATCGTCTGTGGCTCTTTGACTTGAAGAAGGATCAAGATGAATGTGATATGGCTGGAAGGACGGGCGACAATGATTGCCAGAGATACTCACTGTTCTGACAGCGTCCCCCTGAGAAACCACTCAGGCAAACGCACTCGTAGGCGTCCAGCATGGGGTTGCAGCGGCCGCCGTTTTGGCAGGGCTCCTGGGAACACGGGTGCTGCTGGAACATGGCTATGTTGCTGGAGCGCAGGGCGTTCTCCTCTCTCAGAATGGGGGTGCCCATCAGAATGATCTGGGAGCAGGAAACGCAGGGTTAAAAGAGGCACTCTGAGGAGTTTTTACACAAAAGGTCAGCTTTACTAGTCATGATTAGTACGACTCTGTAATATGCTTTTGGCTACATTGGACATGTAGTGTCCAAACCTTGTGAAGCTTGACTAACACCAGTGGCTGAAAACTGAAAGGGCCATCTGACGGCAACATAAAGATGTGAAAATATTCTAAATAAAGCCTACACTTAAACTGATATTGATTTTTTAAGGTGGCTAAAATACGTTTAGCTGCAGCCACCGTACTTGTGTGTGTCATCCGCCATCTATGCACCGAGTCTGGATACCTTTATGCACCTCATACAACCCTGCATCAAACAATCCGAACTATCCCTTTGCATCAAATTGTCACGTCACTTCCTGAGAACAAACGTGCAGTGATGCCATAGATTCTTTTTTAGCATGTTATCCCACTTAACAGGAACTGTTACCACACAGGTAAAATGTCTCAGACATGAGGTTGATACAACACACGCGTTAAACAGCACATCAAACTGAGAATACACACCGTCTTCCTCATAATTAACAATTCCCTACAGGCAGAGTAAGACAAACGCCACGTTTTGCTTCTGATTTTCTTGAAACTGTCACGGGAAAGTTTGCAGAGGAGAACTAATGACAAGTTTGCACAAACAGTAACATCCTGCCTTTGTTCTACTGGGTTATTTTTGGCACTCAGAGATGAGCTTTTTTTCTGGAAAGTGGAGGGGAAAAAAACTGGAAGGCTGTCAGAGAAAGATCTGAGAATAGTGAAAGGGAGGGACTTCAAAATGAGTATTCTATTATTAGTTCATGCTAATCCAAATGAGCAGAGCCACTGCCCGTCACATTGTGAGCTTTTAATGGGAAAAAAAAAACTAATACAGGAGTCTGTCGTACGACAGCTGGACAGCCGTTAACAGCTACTGAGGGCAGAAGGGACACAAGTTATTAAAGTAACATATATACATCAGTAGAATCCACAAGCAGAGCTAATGACATAATCATCCTGCAAGAAATAGAGGCTTGTAAACATTTACCTTTTGGATTGTTCCCTTGAAGCCCTCCGTGAGTGCAGCGACTCTCGCTAGTCGGCTGTAATCGGGAGCTCCGCCAACAAAAAGAGACTCTTTCAGGTTAAGATCTACGTGCAGGTTCTGATGAGACAGGACACAAAGAGGTATGGTGAGCTGGAGCTGTGCACAACTTGGAAAAAAAAAAAAAGACCCAAATAAAGCTTTAAAAACGGCTAATTTAATATTTTCCGTACCACATTTCCAATTCCTCTCAGGGGTTTTTATTCGGGACACAATGGTTACTTTCGTGAGCGGAGTTATGTTTGTGTCCAGGGAGCATGAAATAAGTTGTATCCTTTTAGTCGAGATATAAAGAGTGAGATTAATAAACCACATTTGCAGATACGTCACACTGATATAGATTGTGCCATAAAAAAGGGGGAAAAAAAGAAAGATTTATTCATATTGTAGCGGGCAGTCGCTTTAACTGTGCTTCCTCGCCTTCTTTCCACGTCAATACACTTGAAACATTAACACATAATTGATTTCTACGTCTCTCTGAGAGAGTGGTCAATTATCCTCTATCTGTGAGACATAAAGTGACTACAAAGGGAAATCAGGAGCAGGCTGGACTTGAGATATGGATGGTTCTTTACAAACATCTCTAATGAATGGCTGATCATAAGCACCGACCTTTCAAACAGTTAAGCGTGGAGACACATTAATTGTAATTCATTTGCGCTGAAGACAGCTATGAAAGTCGATTCTTTCCACCAAAGCTCTGGGACAATTGCTTTGCATTAGCAAGGTGCCGCTTGTTTCTTTTGCACGGAAAAAGCCGGCCCACTTCAGAAGGAAGGAATTAATGATCTTTACTTTACGAAGAGCAGTAATTGCCAGAGGGGTAAAGTGGAGTTAATTGCTGGAAAAATGATGGAAGGGGCCAAATAAACAGGCTTTGTGAAGGTGAGCTGGCACCGGCTCGGCTTTTATTTAGGATGGGATTTGGAGTGCAGGAGGCAGCGGTGCTTGGCTGAAGCCCGGGGCTGTGTCACTGCACCGTGAGCTGCTTCCAACAGCGAGGGGACATTGGCCAGAGCTGCTTCTTTAACGGACGAATCACTTTACGATTTGCCTCTCAACCATTCACACACATTCATAAACCAATGGCGGCGGGGCTGCCATGCAGAGCAGCCTGCCTGCGCATCGAGGGAGCAAATTGAGGTCTTGCTCAAGAACACTTCGACGTGCGTACAGGAGGAGCCGGGGATCGAACCGCCATCATCGAGATTAACAAAGGACGACCCGCTCTACACCACAGTTGTACAACTCTA